>PVLC010015225.1:0-37769 GCA_004027655.1 Graphiurus murinus
GTGGTGGCGCACGCTTGTAATCCCAGCATTCGGGAGGCTGAGACCGGAGGATCCGGGTTCGCGGCCAGCCTCAGCTACCTAGTGAGGCACTCCGCAACTTAGTGAGACTCGGTTTCAAAATAAAGAATAAAAAATAGGGCTGGGGGTATAGCTCGGAGGTAGAATGCCTCTGAGTTCAATCCCCAGTACCACAAAAAAATAAAAAAATAAAAAAAAAAATAAAATAAAATAAAATAAAATTCTAGATGGGCATGGTGGCACATGTTTGTAATCTCAGTATTTGGGAGGCTGAGACAGGAGGATTGCAAGTTCAAGGACAGCCTCAGTGAATAGTGGGACTTTCATCAACCTAGCAAGACTGTTTCAAAATAAAAATATAAAACAGGTCTGGGCGTGTGGCTCAGAGGTAGAATGCCCTTAGGTTCAATCCCTAGTGCTACAAAAAATAAATAAAATAAAATAAAATTCTTAGAGTCTGCAAAGTTTCCCAGGGACATAGATTCCCACAGAATGCCACACACACGTGCAATTCTGTTTGCTTTGTGATATGGTTTTACTACAAAACTCTCTAATTACTTTCTGTTATCTACAGATGGGAGAGTATATTAATAGGAAAAGCAGAAAACAGTGCTGGCTGAGAAAACTGGATCTCCTCCTGTGTTAACCAAAAATAAAATACACGTCAACAAGTCATGTTAACTAGAAATACAGTGCATCGTGCATGCATGATAACTGGGTGTTGGTAAGAGTTCTTTCTTCTTGAACCAAAAAAATAAATAAAATGCTCAAATTACTTAAGGGTCATATATGTTGGTTATAAGGCACAGACTTCAGTCTGAGGACAGGGAGATGCAGACAGAGGTTAGACAGTGTGGTTTAATTAGCCCCCAAAAGAGTGTCATAGTAGACAGAGACTTCAAGGGTGAGAAAAATTCACCCAGCACAGCAGTGGACAGAGGCTGTCCCAGGTTGGCCACTGCCCAACTCTCAGCCTCTCCAAGCCTCAGTTTCTCCATCTTTACCGGTTCACTAAACTTTCATACTCTGTAACACAAAGGAAGGAAGGCTTCTAAAAAGGCCTAGTCCAAGCCGGGCGTGGTGGCGCATGCTTGTAATCCCAGCATTCGGGAGGCTGAGACTGGAGGATCTGGGTTCATGGCCAGCCTCAGCTACCTAGTGAGGCCCTCCACAACTTAGTGAGACCCTGTTTCAAAATAAAGAATAAAAAATAGGGGCTGGGGGTATAGCTTGGAGGTAGAATGCCCCTGAGTTCAATCCCCAGTACCGCAAAAAAAAAAAAAAAGGCCCAATCCAAGCCATGTCTATCCGACCCCAATAAATATCCATCTCTAATATCCATTATTCTAATTAACAAAACCTTTCATATAAATCAGAACTAAATTAAAAAAAAGAAAGAGAAGAAAAAAAAACCCAAATGGCTTAGTGTAGACTCCCTGGAGTGAGGGTTCACCAACTCTGAGTGTGCATGGACATTGGACACCATCAACTTCCACTAGGACTTCAGTGAGAACTTAACAGACACACACACACTCAACACAGGGTCCACGCTGAAATAGTTCAAAGTACATTACAGTCAGTATGATATTGGGATTCTCCAATTAGATTAGTTTAAGTTAGAATTTTTAACGAGAAATTTAAGGCACTAGACGTCCAAACAGGAAGCAATGCTATCAGCTGAAGTATGCAGTTGGCCAGTCTAATAAAACAAAAATAACCCAGAATGCTGAGCCCTTCCCACGCCTGTCAGAGTGAGCAGGCTTCTCTCTCCTTCAGAACACTGGCTCATCTGTCCACTCTTGCCTCCCCTCCTGCTACCTCGAATGACAGAGTCCTAATTATTTAGTGCCACCTCTTCTTCCCAACTCACCTCTCTGCCCCCAATCTGCTTCTGTGATGCCACCACATTTATCTAAAATTATTTGCACACCTTGCCTTCTTCCTTTTCTTCTCTCTAGTCTGGGAACTCCTTTGATGACAGTATCTAATTATTCTTTTGGACCCAGAGGCCCTGCCCTTTGCTTGAAGGCCAGTAAGCACTGAACACATGTTTGATCAAGAGACAAATTAGGTATTTCTTGAAAAAAATCGAAATAATAAATTACTGGTGTATTGTCTAAACTCTATTGATTGATACGAGAAGTCAGGACTCTGGGAAGGAGAATATACCCTTCCTGTACTTATTCTCTGCCCATACAGAATGCAAGGAGAGATGGGAAATCTGGTCTAGAGAACCCAAAAAACAAAAGCAGCAATCAGGACTTTCTTAGAAGTCTTATTACTCATAGCACTGAAATAGTGTCAAAATACTGAGCTTTTCGTCATTTCCTACACAAAGCACTGTTTTAACAGCTGCTCCAGGCAGCTATTTCTAGTGTTAAACAATCTTTGATCGCCTGAGATAACTAAATCAAATTACGGCCCTCAAAATAACTCTTGCCTGCATCTACCTATTACGTTAGTTCAGAGGCATCTCATAATGCCAAAGTGCCATTTTCAGGGAGTCAGAAAGTACTGCCGAAGTGTCCCACTTCTGCTTTGCGTGGCTGTGGGCACTCGGGGGTGTGACGCATGCTGTCCCTCCACGCCTGGAGCACTGGCTGGGACTGGTGCAGGCCAGAAGGTCTGCAGCAGGGCACACCTGGGAGCAGGTACGGATCCAGACAGTGCTGGGGACAGGAAGGTGCCCACAAAATTGACCAGTCCATCCAAGGATGGTCATGGACAGAACCTGAAGATCACTTGGCCACCCTACTTCTCCAACCCGAAGCTAGTGTGCAGGGGCATGTGCTCAGCCTTGGCCCACAGACTAACTAGTTTTTTTTTTTTTTTCTTTTTTTTAATCTCTCTATATCCTTGCTTCCAGACAGAGAAACAATAGTGCCTACCCCCAGAGAGTACCTGGTGTGTACTAAGTGCTATTGTTTCATGCAATATTAAAACCATAGAAAAGGACAGGAAATTATACAATGCATGCACCAGCACTCCAATTTTACTATTTTGCCTTGTCTGCTTCAGATCTATATTTTAAAAGAAAGATGATGTGTCAGACACAGTAGAGGAATTCCCTTAACCCTAGCTCCCTGTCTCTAGGAACCATTCTCAAACTGTCTGGTACTCCTCCCATGCAGATCCTTGTACTTTTATTGGCCATTTGTCTGTACATGTATTAACATTGATGCATATTTTGTAATTCACATGAATGAGAGAGTAGATATTGTACAGCTTATTTGGGCAATGATATGTTTGTAAAATGTACTTATAAATCTGATGAATTCACCTTAAATGTTGCACAACATTTCACTGGATAAATATTATGTAACTTATTCATTTTCCTAGTAAAGGACATAATAGCCACTATAATTATATTCCAGATGCATAGATCCTTAAGCACATGAGCACATTTCTTGACACTGAAGTTTCTGGGTCCTAGAGCAAGCGTAATTTTAAGCCTTATTAGATATTACAAACTTCTCTCCAAAGCGATTGTGCCAGTTTATACCACCCAGGAAATTGTGAGAGTGCATTTTTCCATACCATCTCCAACATTTGGTATTACTAGATTTTTAAGTTTTAGCCAGTCTCAAGGGTGAAATGGTATCTATTAACTGTTTAAACTTGCAGTTCTATGACTATTAATGAGTTAGAGCATCATTTCCTATTTATTGCTCTGCCAGTTTTCCTTTTTGTGCATTATCTGCCTTTTCTATTGTGCTAACATTTGCTGAGAGGCGCAGGTTAGACATTCCGAGTTTATTTACCATTTAGACGATTTTGACTCATTTCAGAGAATATTCACTGATTTCTCCAAAGCCAGAGAAATAGCATACTCAGATTTATATATATGTATATGCAAATATACTATGTAAATCTCTGTGTGTGTGTGTGTGTGTGTGTGTGTGTGTGTAACATTTTATTTTAGTACGGGTAACCCTCATGCCTCACTCCCACGTCTGGGATGAAGGAAGGTTTCTCTGCATCACCAGCTTCCACTTTGTTCCTCTGTGTGCTGGTCCCTACACGTAACTGACACACTCCTGGGAAACCTTAGCACTTATGTGGGTTACATGATACTCAGCAGAAAGTAATTAAAACAAAAACACCCATAAACGGCTGCAGACAGCTGTACAGACTCTGGCTACACCAGAAATGTTACACTCCTTTTAACAAGACTTGTTTGTTTTTTAATGCCATTAAGGTTTTACACAGTTTCACTTTTTCTGAAATGCCCTTCCTTCTGCCATTCTATCTATCTATCTATCTATCTATACATATACACACATATATATACACCAACAAAAGTATCTATGGTATATATATATAAAAGTATATATAGTACATATGTAAGGTATATATGTATATGTATATATATATATATATATATATACACACACACAGCCGTCCTCTGTGTATAGTGTGTATATATATGTACTTTTATTGGTGCATTACAGTGTCACATCATAGTGTCACATCGTAGTGATAGTCATGCATACAGCACTTGGCGGGCTTTCCCCTGGCTCCCTCCCTGTTCTCTACTTCCCTCAATACCCAGGTCACAGCTCAGCTAAGTCATGTGTTCTGTTTTTCTCTAGCATTCTCTCTCTCTGCCCTCAATATTGCACCCCAAAAAATCTCGTGGCAATTAACTACCCATCTTATTTTCTGGACTCTGCACATCACCTTGCGCTTTATATTACTAATGTAATTAGCACATTGTTTTCCACTTAAAAAAAATTAAAAGTACTCTTTTCTTCCAGCAGACTGTGAGTTCCTTAAGGGAAAGCACTGCCTTATTTATCTGGGAATTCCCAAAGTCTACAATAACGTGCAGGACATTATGCTGAAAATTTATAGTTTTCAATTTGATGGGCATAAGGAGAATCCAAGAATTAGTTACAGAGCTTATTTATCTTTCTACCACAGTTCCCAGTATAATAAATACATTTGGCAAATCTGCCTTAAAAATTAAAATTGTCAATCCATAATCAAAGGAGACCAAGAGGTAAAAAGAAGGCTGGACAATCCCATCTCAAAGAGTTGAGAGTTCAGAACCATACCTGAAACTTTGTGCTTTGAGAAATTGATTTTTTTCTGTAATTTAGGAAGTAATTTGTCACTCAAGTTTGAGATTTATCTGTGACTAAATTGAATCAAAAGCAGGATATTTAGAAAAAAGACCAGTCTCCATGGTTTGGGGGAAATAATCAGCAGATTAGTAATTATTACCAAAAAATCAAGAAAACCCAAAGATTTAATTAGCTGGTGACAGCACTTGCACCATCAAAGATTAGTGAACCCTGTGTTTGCACACCATGGTGCTAGGGAGAGGCCGGGGAAGGGACTTGTGTGTAGCTGTGAAGAACGAGGGCACTGGCCGGCGAGGGGCGTCGGCCTCGTGACTGTAAATGCACCTAGGATTCTAGTGTCACCGTGAACAAGAGCAGGCACGCATGGCTAACACGGGACAGCCACATTATGTGTGAAAGAGGAATACAGGAGACAGCCATCCTCTGTGTGAGGAGGTGTAGGATTCAGGAGGCTGCGGAGGGTGGCTAGGCAGGAGACTGGGGTGATGTACTTTCCTCTGCTTCACAACCTCAAGTAGTATTATAGTAATTCTCAATCTAGGTATTACTGGCCATAGAGGAAAGAGATTGTAACAGTATGGATAGACATGAGTCCATTTCCAAGACCAGAATCTACCCTCCATGTAGAAGAGTCTGAGAGTCTTTTATTTCCCTAAGTATTGTATCGAGTCCCATTTGGCATCTTCAGGGAGAAGCGGCTTCTCAACAGCCTGCTCAGACGTGTGGGTGTGAACAAGCCGCCCACCACTCTTTCCTCTCCATGCCAGTAGCTGCTCCTCACGACCCCATTACAGCTCCACCCATGTCGCAGTGGCTTCAGGATGACACAGTTCTTAGGGAAAGGAGTCAGTCATGCCACACATGCTCAGACAATCGTCACTATTGGTGGAAAGTTGAGTTAATTAGAAGTCTAATAGTAGAGCAAATACATGGGGACTCCATCAATTAGAACAGTGGCTCTCAAACTACGCATGTTTAAGAATCAGTTTTTGTTTCTAAAACTCGAATATGTTCCATGTATATTGTATATTAGATACAACATGTATAAAATATCAAAATATATATATACTACACAAAAGACATTACACTTTTATTGGTGCATTATAATGGTACAACAGAGAGAGATTCAAAGTTATCCATGAACATATCCATTAAATTCAATAACTATATTGCTCTAGATTTCTAGATGCTTAACCTTGATTTCTTTCTCACCTGGAGACAGGATGGTAACAAACAGTTCAAAATCCTGTCCTTAAATAGCACTAACCTAGGAAGGGAGGCTCTAGGGCAATCGTTTGCTCAGGACTTTATTATAATCATGTGTAATTTTAAAGAGTTCATCCATTTCTCTAATGTTATTTTTAATTTGATTAAAAATGTTATTTACACAATGCAAACTAAAATAAAAGTCAACATTTCTCAATTGAAGGCAAGAATACTTGAATGAGGGAGGCAGGAGGTTTGGATTGTGTCTTTATCCCGAGGGGCTAAGGTGGTTCAAGAGGGTTGAGAATCTGACCTGGCATATCAGGTGGTCCCGAGAGACCCTCACCTCATCTCTCACAAAGAGGGGAGCAGGGTAGAGCGGGCGAGCAACAGAGCTAAGAGAAGCAGAACACACCTGCTCTGAAATTCTGGATCTCAGGGTCTTTGCCATCCATGCTGTAAGAGGAACCCAGAAAGTGAAAACTCAGCAGGAATGAAGGAAGCTATGATTTCATATTTTCGACTTCAAAAGATAAAATGCAGCTTGACTTCTAGCTAAACAAGCAGGGCATGGAGCAGAAACTGGAAGAGCATTTTCTCTGTAGAGCCAGCCTTTCTGATGCAGTAATTACTAAGTGCGACTCCAACTCCCCAGCACCTCAAAGGCCAAGTCTTCCAGGAGCTGCTCCACTTCACCCTGCAGGCCGGACTCTTAAAGCCACACCGCCTAGCTTTCCTGGAAAGGGAGAGCAGGTGGAATGGATCTTTCCTTCCCTTCGGGGCGGTATCTTAGAAGGAACCATTCAAATCTCTCTCAGCAGAATACCTCACTTCACGCCCCAGCTAAAGCCAGGTGTATAATTTGCAGCACTCAGTGCAAAATGAAAATGTGGGTCCCTTTGCTCAGAAATCCTTAAGAATTTCAAGATGGCGACAGTAGGACCTAAAACCAAGCCTGGGCCCTTCTAAGTGCAGCTCCCTGTACACAGGCTGCACACCCAGGAAGCTGGCTCTGACCCCGGCAGTGTGCTGGTGATTTCATCTTACAAATTAGCTTGTCGTCCTCAGATTTTCATCTGGGGATCCAAGTCTGTTCCCATAGCAGCCAAGGAGACAACGAGACCTGACTTGAAAAAATACTCCAAACATCTGTGGGACCCAAGTCCTCAAACCAGCCCTCAAATGTGGGAGAGGGCCGGGCGTGGTGGCGCATGCTTGTAATCCCAGCATTTGGGAAGCGGAGACCAGCCTCAGCTACCTAGTCAGTCACTCTGCAACTTAGTGAGACCCGGTTTCAAAATAAAGAATAAAAAATAAGGCTGGGGGTGTAGGTTGGAGGTAGAATGCCCCGGGTTCAATCCCCAGTACCACAAAAAAAAAAAAAGTGGGAGAGGAAGGCAGCTGCCCCTGGGTTAAGGTTGCAGTCCCTTCCATTTATGCAGCAGGATAATCCTGTCTGCCTAGAGGCAGGGCTGAAAACCCTTTGGGAGCTGTGGAGCGGTTCATGGCTAGGAAGCCCACCCCTGCTTCCAGGAGATAAGCCACAGCCACCACTTCCTGCACACCTGGGGTGATGCCTGGAACCCCCTTCTCCTCAGGCGGTCCTCACTGGTCACAGCCACTGCCCCCAAAATGACAAAATGACTCTCAACCCTCCTAACTCATGTATCCTCTTCCTTAGTACATCTGTGAGTAACGGGGAGCATCCGCAGGCCAAAGAACAACTCTATATGAAACAGAAGTAATTCAGAATTTTAAATTATATTTCAAATGCAATTTGATTCTGAATTTTTTTTTTCAGTACTGAGGATTGAAACCAGGGGCATTCTACTTCCAAGCTATGCCCCTAATCCTATTTTTTATTCTTTATTTTGAAACAGGGTCTCATTAAGTTGTGGAGGGCCTAAGTAGCTGAGGCTGGGTGCAAACCTCTGATCCTCCTGTCTCAAGTCTCCCAGGTACTGGGATTGCAAGTGTGGGCCACCATGCCCAGCTCTGATTCTGAATTTAAAATTACCATTCTAGACTGTCTCTATAAATTATACTATGTCTACATTAATGACCCTTAAACATTTAAAAATCTTGTCCTCAAATGATTATTTAATGGCATGGTGAAAGGTATCTAGTTTGCTTTGTGAAAAAAAGATAGCACAAAATGAATTTCGTTTTGTATGATTCCAATTTGTCAAAAAAAGCAAAACCTCACCTACGTTACAGATTATAGTGTACATATTATTTTTAGTTGGGCACTGTAATCATACATGATGAAGTTCAGACTGATAAGAGACATAGGTGCACACAGCACGTGATAACCCTCCCAACACCATCTGCTCTGTCCTCCTCCCGACACTGAGGTTGGCATTGATCATTTTTGCGCATGGACATCATGTCCACTGAGGTGTTGCCTCACTGAATCTCCCTCCCTGCGGCCCCTCCATCACTCCACTAGGGGTTCTTCTCCTTTGTCTAGAGTCCTTTTTGCATCCCAATTTCTCCCTAGCTTCCATCTACGAGGGAAAGCACCTGACCTTTCATTTCTGAACAAATACTAACATTAGTGAGTGAAATGATAATTTTAATTTCTCCTTCATGCTCTTCTGTGTTTTCAAAAGTATCTTAAATGTGCATTCAGTATGTTTATAATGAGAAAACCAAAAAAAATGTTTTAAATTATTCCACTCTTATACTCTGAGCCTTCTTTACTCACAGAGAGATCGAGTCACCAAGTAAGTCGATGGTTACTGTGCTTAGAACAATGCTGCTGCTTCATTACAGATAATCGTGGGCTGGAAATCCTGTTGCTAGGATGCAGCGTGCCAGTGATATCAGCAGCTGATATCTAAATGATATCACCACAAAAACACACTCGGGCGGAGTGGGCTTTGCAGTTTAGAATTATTTTTAAATTCATTTTTTTCCCCACTGTGGTCTATTAAGCTTACAAATGCTACATATTGGTGTATACTCATATACACAGCACTGTACTGCTTACCCAGCTGTAGGCACTGGATATTTTACAACTTGTTCATCTTAAGTCAAAACATTTATAGTCTCAACAGCTACAAAAATTGAATCAACTTCACCATTTTCAACACTGAGTCTCAGTTCATTAAATCTGTACTTCTGATGTCGTCTTTGGCAGAGTAGATACAAGGTTAAAAAAAAGGCTGTCTTTACTTATATTGACTTAGGAGAAATCACAGACTTTCTTAGAACTCTATTTTTAATAGTCACTATTACACCACTGAAATTGTACTTTACAAAACTTTGTGCTCATAATTATGTAAATATACATACATGATAATGCAGTAGTAATAAAAGATATAATATAGGAATAATGGACATTATAATGAAGATACTACTATAAGAGTTTATAAATGATGGAACTGCGTAACGAATCAGCTTTTGCTACTTTCTGTAAACATCACTGGCTACCCTAAGAAGTGGTACCTCTTAGCATTGTGCGAGTGTGTGTGTGTGTGTGTGTGTGTGTGTGTGTGTGTGTTGTGTGTGTGTGTGTGTGTGTGTGTGTGTGTGTGTGTGTGTGTTGGGGGGATCTCGGGAGGGGCAGAGTGTTATATTATATAGAATGGGGCTGCCTTGGGTTATGTTTGACCAGAGAGACTACAAACACAAGAGTTCAATTGTAGCCTAGAGTAAAAAGATGAATTCACAAGAATTTGAGCTGAGAAATGTTAAAAGTCAAATAAATAGCTATAGAAGCAGAGCCGAAGAAATTCTATAAAAAAATATATATATAAAATATAATACAGCGAGTAAGCCGGATTACGCAGAAGCAGACACTGAAGCAAAGACAGAAAGAAGAGAAAGCCAGTCATTAGCAAGACGAGAAGGGAGCGGGCATGTGGAGAGAAGCCAACTAGAGGATCGCCTGGCGTCCCAGAGTGAAGGACAAAGCCACTTCCGTCCTGCCAGTCTAGCTCCAGTCAGCTCTCCAGTTCCACAAAACCTGGCAGCGAGACGCGGGCACTGGAATCCAAGACGCCGTGAACAAGTCCTTGCAACCCAGGGTACCCAGCTCACCCCCAATCTGGCCCTTCAGCTCCATCTGAATGGGCTGAGCACCATCCCTCCTCCACTACAGCGAGCCTAGTGCTATACATCAAGGTGTCAGGGCATGAAGAGCAATTTAATAATATGCTTTCCAGCCTCCCATCCAAATACTCCAAAACAGATAAAAATAGTGACTACAGAAGTGTAATTAAAGTAATCACGCTATTCACAGGGGAGAGACGCGGTGGCAGCTGGGGTTGACGATGGGAGTCACGTGTGACCTCACCGCTTTGATGGCCTGCAACCCCATCACAGAAGAAATCCAGTTCTAGATTAGCCCAAAGTCAACTCACAAGACCGAGAGCCACTTCACAGAAACATTTCAGTTTGTGATGGGAACACGAGCATGCTTCACTTACGGTCCAGAAAATCAACCAAGAAAGTCAAGAGGAGACCCTGCACTGATAGGTGAACCAAGCAAGGAAGCCAGCCAAAGGTGGTTTGCCTTTGCAAAGCCAGGGGTGGGTGGAGTAACGGATGTGCACCCTCATTTTGTCAAGGTGCCTGCGGTAATAGTATGTGTTTTTCAATATATGTAAATGACCTACACATATAGGTAAGTCCCTTATGGAATACATTAGACCCAATCAAGATTTCCCAAGTAGTTCAAGGATGGCCTAGAAATAACTTTTGAAAAAATACTGACAATGGATCTGTTGTTGACAATAACAAAAGCAGTACACTGGGATGAGGAGCATTTCTTTACAAGGTGATTTCAAAATCATGGCAAGAAACTTTTTTTTTCATGCTATAACCCTGTCACAACAGACAGACCAGTCTGATATTAAAAAAAAAAAACAAATGTCACTTATTACACATATCTTTGTTTAGAGGTTGAGCAAAAACAAAATGTGGTGAAAATTATTTTTATATTATTGTTTTACTTGTGAATAGGTAAATTTAAGTAATGAAGGGTCTGTTTAGTTGCTTTCACCTGTAATTATATTTTCAAGACTAAGCTCCTTCGTCTTCAAGGAAGAACCATACCCACAAATTCATACATTAGTTCTAGGACTTCCCAAAGACACCCAAACCCACTGATGCTCAAGTCTCTTAAATAAAATGGCTCAGTATTTGCATATAACCTTTGGGCATCCTCCCATGGAGGACTTTAAATCATCTCTAGGTTACTATTTATAATATCTAACAGGATGTCAATGCTATCTAAGTAGCTAGTATACTGCACTGTTTAAGTAATGACAAGAAAAAAAAAAAGTCTGTACATGTTCAGTACAGATGCATTATTTTTCCCTAGTATTTTCAATCTGCAGCTGGTTGAAGCCCTGGATGCAGAGCCTGGGCGCTGAGGCCCCACTCTACCACAATACATTACGCTCATCCAAAGCCTGCTCATTTAAATTTGGTTCAGAGTAATGAGGCTCTAAAAACAAAAAGACCTTTGATATTTCGTCTGTTGTCTGTCTTTCTTTGTATGTAATGATGCAATAAAACGTAGCAAAATACCATAAAACTTTTTTTTTTTTTTTTTTTTTTTTTGCGGTACTGGGGATTGAACTCAGGGGCATTCTACCTCCGAGCTACACCCCCAGCCCTATTTTTTATTCTTTATTTTGAAACAGGGTCTCACTAAGTTGCGGAGTGCCTCACTAGGTCGGCCGAGAACCCGGATCCTCCAGTCTCAACCTCCCAAATGCTGGGATTACAAGCGTGTGCCACCACACCTGGCCCATAAAACTTTTTAAAAAGATGATTATATGCAAGAGTTCCTTTTATGCCCAGGTTTTTCAAATACTATCCTCTTTGAGTAAATATAGGAGTTTCACTTTCTTCCTCAGATTCTTACGGCATCCTCAATAAGGGTTATGGTTTTTCAGAGAAGCAACCCATGTTCCCTGAACCAGAAGCTGCAGATAGAATATTCTGCCAATATTTCTATCAATCTATATTGAAAGGAAACTGGGTGCAGTGGTGCATGCCTGTAATCCCAGTACTTGGGGGGCTGAGACAGAAGGATTACAGGTTCGAGGACAGCCTCAGCAATAAAGCAAGGCCCTATTTAAAAAAAAAAAAAAAAAAAAAAAAGGCTTGGGAGTATTGCTGAGAGGTAGAATGCCCCTGAGATTAATTCCCAATACCAACAAGAAAAAAAAAAAAAATGTATTGAAAAGAAAGGGACATAGACAAAGACAGAAATAGAGAGGGAAAACAAAAGACCCAAATCACCCAAATCACTTGCTTTTAAATTTAAGACACTTCCTTAAATTGTACGGCCCTTCATGTTTGACACCTTTTATCATAAATGATTAAAGAATACCCAGGAGTATTCCTCAATGGCTAATTCACCATTCCTTGGCCTTTTAGACATGGCCCCACTTTTCTGTTGTGACAATATTTCATCGACGACTATCAAATTAATTTCCCCCCAGTATTTCAGCTGTAAGAATACACTAAGACACAACAAACCTTCCCCTTCAGCTGAAAATGAGCAAGGAAGGGCAGCGCCAGGCATCTTGTGTGACACTCACTGGCTTCAGAACTTTCCTTGGCTGGTGGAGGGCCAAGGCCTCCATGAAATCTAGACTACAGATCAGGAAGATACTCTCCCCACAGCTCCGGTGTGCTGTGAAGATTGAGCGATCAGGAGAGGCATGAGCTTCCCATGCTCAGGGTTTCCACTGTGTGCAGCCCACCGCAGTCCTGCCAGGCCAGGCAGGAAGGCCACAGTGCTCCCAGGGACCACCACTTCACTCCCTCAGTCTTCAGCCCCCAGAGGGCACTCGTGACACTCCAGGAAATGGTGACTAGCTGGCAGTACACCTGTGCTCCGCACCCCAAGGGCAGGTGGCAGTATGCTGGTGTGCCCTGCAAATACTACCATTTTCTAAGTGTGCCATGGTGAGCAAATAGGCTCAAGCTCTGCAGTAGACTCAACAACGCACGAAAGCCTTTCAGCAATACTGCTTCATGCCACGCTTCTACAACTTTCATTTGGTTGCATCCTGATAGCATTCCCTTGAATTAATAGCATGTTGTTTCCCATAATTTGTCTATAAAGTTACACTAAATATGCTTTATTTAATGTATATATGTAGGGTTTTTTTTTTTTTCCTTTTCCTTTTTTAAGAAAATACAGCCAGGGATGGTGGCACACACCTATTGTCCTAGTACTTGGGAGGTTGAGACAGGAGGACCACAGATTCAAGAACGGCCTCAGTAACATAGTGAGATCTTGTTTCCAAACAAAAAATAAAAATGGTTGGGGGTGTAGCTTGGAGGTAGAATGTCCCTGCCCTTAGAGGTAGAATCCTTAGTTAAAAAATAAAATAAAATAAAAAAAGACATCTAGTATGCCCATTGAAAGGTGACACACATAAGTGACATTTGCCTCATCTTGCTTCTCTTTGTGTAAGTTCTTGGGAAATTTTGTTAGGACAGAACAATTCCCCTTTGGAAAAAAAGTGTTAGGATCTCCGGTCTCCACAGCTCACTCCTCTGAATAAACTAGGAAAACTGAGTGGGAGCCACCCCCATGATCTGTGTGGCTTCACCAAGACAGTCCAATGAAGAAGCAGTAATATGGCGGAACACTTTCATAATGAGCAAGCCAAACGAGTAGAAAATTACCAGCCGGCCTATTTTCAATAATTCCAAAAACTCCACCATGGAAACTCCTAGAAAAATCAAGCTATTTTGATTTAAATAGGGGAGAGTACCTAGCAATGCAAAGCAAACATTCAGATGTTTGTACTGGTCAGTTTCCTTGATGGAAACAAGAACATTTACAACATGCCAGGCAGGGCCCATTTAGTACTGTGCAAAGAAATCAGAGGTGTCAGAAATCAGAAATGAAATTCCAATGCCACTGCTATCTCGGGTCATGACCTTAAGGCTAGATATATAACTTATAAAAACCACAATTTCTTTTTTTTAATTAATTAATTAATTTATTATTATTATTTTTTTTGCAGTACTAGGGATTGAACTCAGGGGCATTCTACCTCCGAGCTACACCCCCAGTCCTATTTTTTATTCTTTATTTTGGAACAGGGTCTCACCAAATTGCAATGCCTCACTAGGTAGCTGAGGCTGGCCAAGAACCCAGATCCTCCGGTCTCAGCCTCCCAAATGCTGGGATTACAAGCGTGTGCCACCACGCCCGGCACTTATTGGTGCATTGTAATCATACATCTTTGTTAGGTACAAGCTGGTAAAGGCATACATGCACACATTTCTCATTTAACCTTTCCCCAATTCCCACCCCACTCCCTCACCCTCCCTCCTTCTCAAGTTCAAGTTAGTGACTGACTTTGATATGTTTGTGAAAGTCCATCATGTGCATTAGATTGTTTCCCTCTACCCCCCGCCCATCACCTTCAGTTAAGTCACCTTCTTTGCTCACCTAAGGTTTCTCCTTCTTCGTCTGGAGTCCCTCTTATGTCCCACTTTCTCCCTAGCTTCCACTTATTAAGGAGAGCATATGATTTTTTACTTTTTCTGACTGACTAGTCTCACTTAGCATAATGGAAAACCATGATTTCTTCACCCACATAATGGAGATGGCAATATCGCCCCAACAGGGCTGTGGCGAAGTCAGAAGGAGATGGTGTGCGTGAAACTTTCCTGCACCGTGCTGGCTCGTGGTGCCTGTTCAATTCATGGCACTTGTTGTGCTCGCTGAAGTGCAGCGGCTGCCAAAGTGGGCAGGCTGGTGGGGGAGGGGAACGGTCAGTCCATCAGGTCGATGGCAAGGGAATGTTGAAGGTTTGGAGGAAAATCAGCTGTGGCAGGCAGCCCCACTAGGCTGTTTGGACTTTATTTTACCAGTGAGAGTTTCTGGACAGAGCAGTCACATAATTGAGGATTAAAAAAATCATTCCAGTGGCAGTATACAGAAATTAGGAAAGAGAACATGGATATAGGAAGAACTGTCAGGAAACTTCTTATGAAGAGATTAAATCACCTTTATTTATTTGCTTATTTACTTAATTTGTGGTGTGCACCCGCGCACGCGTGCGTATGTATGTGCATATGTGTGTGTGTTTCTGGGGACTGAACCCAAGGGCATTTTACCTCTGAACTACACCCCCATCCCTTTTTATTTATTTTTTATTTTTATTTATTGACCTATTTATTTGTTTGTTTGTTTGTTTGTGGTACTGGGGAATGAATACAGAGGGTAGAATCCTCCGAGCTACATCCTCAGCCCTATTTTTTAGTCTTTATTTTGAAACAGGGTCTCACTAAGCTGTGGAGAGCCTCACTAAGGAGCTGAGACTGGCCATGAATCTGCGATCCTCATCTCAGCCTCTCAAGTACTGGGATTACAAGCGTGCACCACCACACTTGGCTTATTTTTTTGTTTTGAAACAGAATTTCGCTAAGTTGCTGAGAGTCTTACTACATTGCTGAGGCTGACCTCCTGACCTCCAGCCTGTGATCTTCCTGTTTCAACCTTCTAAGTACTGGGATTACAGGTGTGCACCACCAAGCCTGGTTTAGATGTATCGAGCCTCTTTTATGCCAGGAACTTTCCCAATACAGAATTATTTCTTCAACCCTCTCAAAAGCCTGACTCGGTATTGTCCCCATATCACAGATGAGGAAATGGACGGTCAGAGCAGCCAGTGATTGGTTACCTGTCCCGGCCAGCTCCCTGTACTGCTCTGCTCACAAGGCGGCCAGGCCCACAGCACAGGAGGGACGAGGTGACCCAACGCCGGAGGAGGACTAGGTGGTAGGAATGGCTACTCCAGGGCAGGGCATGTTTTCCGTTACGATTTCTCTCAGGAGGAAGGCTTCTTAATCCACCCCCTCCTTGGAGGACTGGCCTTTGCAGAGCTGGTTTCCAAGACAACCCTCAGGTTTCTAACTGCAGGGACAAGTCTTAGCCTCAGCACATTTAGTAGTCTCTGCCTGTTCTCCCAGAGGGAACGTGTGACCGCAGACCAGCTGCGTGTGCACCAGGGTGGAGCCGTGTGGTCCAATCGGCAGCGCGGCTCCTTTTGGGGTTCCTAGAAGGTGCCTTCTCACCGAAGCCAATGCCTTCAGCCATCAAAGGAACTTTCCAGACGTACCCTCCCACCTACCTGGCAGGGGATAATGGGGCCTAAAGGGTAAGAACACCCTGCAGATCCTGAGGGTCCCTCTCTGAGAACCCAGGGGCGGTCTGAGGAACACAGTCCCATTTCCACCTGAGGCTTTGCTTATACTTTGGTTGGCTTAATTACAAAAGGGAAAACATAAAAATAAAATGAACTCCATATGCCAAGCAAATATCTATTCTTTCAATTAAAACCCTTAAAACAATAACCAAATATCACCAATAATGTCTAACAGCAGCAATCATATGTCAAGTGCTATCCTAATCTCTATCATCCATCTATCTATCTATCTTTCTATCTATCTATCTATCTTTTTTTTTTTTTTTTTTGCAGTATTGGGGATTGAACCCAGGGACATTCTACCTCTGAGCTACACCTCCAGCCCTATTTTTTATTCTTTATTTTGTAACAAGGTCTCACTAAGTTGTGGAAGGCCTCAGTAAGTAGCTAAGGCTGGCCTCAAACCCATATCCTCCTGCCTCAGCCTCCCAAGCACTGGGATTACAAGCCTGCACCACCACACCTGGCTGTCTATCTCTATCTCTATCTCTATCTTTATCTCTATCTCTATCTCTCATTTTGGTGGTGTTGGGGATGGAACCCAGGGGTATTCTACCTCTGAGTTATATCCCCCAGCCCTTTTTGTTTTTTACTTTGAAAAAGGGTCTCACTATGGTGCTTAAGGTCTAGCTAAGTTGCTGAGGCTAGCCTCAAACCTGTCTCAGCCTCCAAAGTACTGAGGTTATAGGTGTGCATCACAACGCCCCGCTTATCATCATCTCCTTATAAGCATTTTCTAACTTAAACAACATATATGCAACTATCTTCTGTATTTAACAGACAATGGCTGGGAGAAGTACAGAAATTGGCCACTGGACGTGTCGCTACAATGGCAAGCGCCGGCACTGGGCGCAGGCAGCAGGGCTCCAAAACTTGTGGTAGCGTCAGCTGCTAGGATAGCTCCCTAAGGGAGGGGATGCTTAAAAGGAAGTAAAGAAGGAAGGGAAATCAGGACTTTCTCTAGCTTCAGTCCTTATCTACTTTAAATCTCCCAACATCCTTGCCATTTCCATTTTTTTTTTTTTTTCTTTCTGACAATCTAACAGTTTCAGTGCTCTCCTTTAATTGTACTTGTGTAACTGTTAGGAACTTTAACAAATGGAGACGTTTCACTGTTGCAATGCAATAGTCACAATAGACACCACCTTGGGAACTGTGAGCCAGCTGGTGCCCTGGCTCCGGCGTGTCCCCCAAAATTCACGTGTGGAAAACTTAACCCCCAAAGTCCTATGTTAATGATAACTGGGGGTGGGGCTTTTGGAATTTTGAAATTTGAAGTTTTGGAATCTCCGAATTAAAATTAGAGGAGGTCCTGAAGGTGGGGTCCCTACGGATGGTGTTAGTGGCTTTATAAGAATCAGAAGACAGATCCCAGCGAGCACGTCTGCTCTGTCTGGATGTGAGGCGTCTTCCACCATGTTAAACGCAGCAGGAAGACCCTCACTCAGTCTCGCACCCTCCAGAACTATGACCTAACTAACCCTCTATTCTTTACAAATTACTCACTCAGTTACTTTGTTATAGTAACAGAAGATAGACCAAGCTGTGCACACCGACTGGCCTGTCTACTTTAGCCGGCCAGGCTCTGAGCCAGCAATGGTCCCGTGAACTCCATCCCTCTGTCTGTCTTCATCTTCCTACATCCTGGGGTGGGGACATGAGAACTTGGCACTTGCATACAGGCTCTGCTTTGTGAGAGAGTATTTGAGGAACTCCCATCCTCCTGCTGGTCTTACAACAACAGATTGTTTTGACGCAGTGTGTAGAATTGTTCTCCAGTGGCTGTCCTGGTATCTCGCCCAACCCCCTGTCTCCGCTGTCCACATCTTTCTGCTTGCTAACATCTGCCTATCTCTGCTGAGCCCTGCCCTCTGCTGAGCCCTCACTGGACACTGTGCCCAGCTTTAGCGGGTCTAAGGTCTGGCCTCCCCATCACCAGGATTTGTCCTCTCCCTTGTCCTGGGATTCCAAAAGGCCTGTAGTCTGTTTTTCAATCAATGGAACTAATAACAGATGCCCAATCCACAGTAGTGGAGTCCTTTGAGGAGTGAGGAAAGGTCTACTAAGGCCCAGGACTGCCACCTATGTTTTACATGACACAAAAGCAAGGAAAGGGGCATGGCTGACAAGATCCACCGGTCATTTTTTAGTTCCATTCATTAATTTTCCATAAATGAAGGAAGAAAGAGAATCAGAAGGAAAGAGGGAACAGTAGGTAGTGTTTGGATACTGCATCTGCACTTGGTGGTCAAAATCCTTCCCTTAACCTTCCCGTCCGATTCTACCCACAGACAGGCAAATCATTGTCATAATAACGTCGAGACCACAGAGATCTTTATTTAGTGTTAACTTAGGTCAGAGGTATAAGTGTGCCTGGAAGAGATAAGTCACTTACCACGCGATCATTTGTTCACTCAGCAAACATAGGCTGAGGGATTTACCATGTTTCTCCACAGTGTCCATCTTGGCCATGGTTTCAAGGGGAATACTAGTCTGGTGAATAATATATGCTGCTTAACACTATGACTCAGAACTCGTGATAATTCTTAAAAGTGATACCCTATTTTAACCTTTCTTTTTACTCTTTAACTGTTATTAAAGCAATCTAAACAGTATTTGCTCTTCCTATTGCTTTTGTTTGTTTGTTTTGTTTTGTTTCATCTTATTGTGAAAAGACTTCCATCACTATTCCCCGTGAAATGTCATGCACACCCCTCCTGGCCATTTCCTTCTCAGAACGTTGGATTCCAAGGTCATTCGTTGTTCACTGAGGTATAGCACATGACTCTGGGTTTCCTCCTCTCATCATCTCTCACTCCTCTCCCCCTCCCAACTTTCTCCTGCTTCTTCATTTCTTTCAACCTCCTTTGGAAAGGGATGAACTTCCTCTGTTCTTAGACTACCCACCTACATTGTATGATGGGAATCACAGTACTTACTCATTAGAGTGCTTCCAAGTAAGAAAGGCCTTCCGTGTCTGAGGGATGACGGCTTCTTGAACTGAAAACTAATAACTCCTAATAATTACCTCCTGGATGCCCTGTACTCTCAACTTCTCCTCTCAGGGCCTTTCCTGGCTTGTGTACAATCATAATGGCTTCAACTTGGATTATCAAACCTCCACCGTCTTTGAAGGAACAGGAGGCTGCATCTCCAACAGACCTGGCATCAAACTACCTGATTTGCTTCACTACTTCCCAGCGTTCATCAGTTTCCTTCCAATCTGGACAGGCTCTTAGAATTACAGAAACAAGAAAAAATTTAATGTATAAGCTCCACAAAAGTGCCAAGTTTAAAAACTAAAGCACTACCTTCTCTGCTACTGAGACAACCATACTTTCCTGAATAAATCTGAGATATTAAAAGTCCCCCAAGAGTTGTGGGAGCCCAGCTGGGCCCTCTCCCTGCTGGCAGTTGCTATCTGCATATATGAGTAATTATACTGACTCTTCTGCTATGGCTACATTGGCGTCCCAACGTCTGGAGATTGCTCCTAGGATGCGTAGATGAAAGACCCTCCTACTTCTTAGAAAGTAAATATATGACCCCAAAGGTTTATGGTTTTATGACTCTAGAAAGCTTGCTTGACCAGGCTATGTTAAGAATGTGGGCTATACGTGTAAAACGAAGAAGTGGTGCTATTTGGGTTCTGACAATGATTGATATGTCGTAAATGTCTACATAACCCTGTTGTACTCAAGAAATGTATAAAAAATCCGTGCTGAAAAATAAAATAAAAAAATAAAAGTCCCCCAAATAACAAGCAGTGGTATATTTGTTGACCTTTAACTAACAGTGGGCTAGTTCAAGGTCAACACAGTTTTCCAGGTCGGACAGTCATTTCCACTCTATTCCCTTCTCTCCAGAGCCTCAAAAAGTGCCAAGAGAGCCGGGCGTGGTGGTGCATGCTTGTAATCCCAGCATTCGGGAGGCTGAGACCAGAGGATCCAGGTTCGCGACCAGCCTCAGCTACCTAGTGAGGCACTCCGCAACTTAGTGAGACTCGGTTTCAAAATAAAAGAATAAAAACTAGGGCTGGGAGTGTAGCTCGGAGGTAGAATGTCCCTGAGTTCAATCCCCAGTACCGCAAAAAAAAAAAAAAAAAAAGTGCCAAGAAAAAGAAACAGGATACAGATGAAGACCAAAATTGGCCTGTTTAATAGTTCAAGAGGCGTATCTGAAATCTCCTTGCCTGGCATCAGCTCCCTAAAGTTTTGCTACAGGATGAACCATAGTAAGCCCAATGTCGCACAGCTATGATCCAGCCCAGGTATGCGGCTGCCATTTCCTCAGTAGCAACCTAATAGGCTTTGGTGAGTGAAAGGTTTTTACAAAATTCTCTTTGAACCTTGGGGTGACAAAACTTTTCTCACAATGATTCACAATCCAGAAGTCATTAGACTCCCGATATATTCTTTGATATGAAAACTCAAATTTTTACATGGCAAAAGTACCATTCAGTTTAAAGACAAACTGGGTAAAAGACTTGTGAGTCAGATCACAGACAAATGTACTTACTAGTTAAACAGTAAGAAAAGGAGCCATCACCAAACACAAGAGAAGCAAAGAACAGTAACAGTTTACAGAAAAAGAAACAGAAATCGCTCATAAATACAAAAAATGTTCGACATCACTTAGAAAAGACAGGCAAATGAGACGTTGTTTTTAAAAATACACTGAGATACTATTTTCCCTTTTCGGGGTGGCAAAAAGCCAGAGTGTGGTAACACATTCTGTTTCGCAAGATTGGGAAAACAGGCATTCCTCACACATCATTCATGAGCATGTAACTTGGTGAAACCCCCAGGGAGGACAATTTGGCAATATTTATCCAAATTCCAAATGCCTGTACCCACTGGCCCTACAATTTCACTTGGGATCTATTCCGCGGATACATTCCACCAAGGGTCATTTGCTACAGCATCAGTTCTACAGTACAAGTTTGAAAACAATATAATCATCCATTAGCAAGAGAGTGGTGAAACAGATGATGACACTGTCATATAATGGAATACCACACAACCATAAAAAGGAGGAAATAGGGCATTATATGTGTTGATATAGGAAGATAAACTGTTCATTTAAAAAAATTCTGTTGCAGGAAAAACGTTTTTGCACAAAAGGTTGGGGAGGGTGGGCTAGAACTGCAGATTGGTATTTGCTGGTACATACATAAAGAACCTGGGGAAAATGAAGAAATGAATGGACGGGTGATCTAGAGTGGGTGAGAACTGTGTGACTGGGGAACAGGAGTAAAGAATTTTCTACCCTATACCCTTCAGTGTATTTGGATCTTTGAACCATATGAATGTACTATCACTCAAATCTTATTTAAATTTTGAAAAGTGTCTTCGTGATAGTATCAAAAGTGTTCTTTGCTGAAAATATTAATAAACCGCTAACAAACCTCAAATGTTGGGGAGGCTTACCAAGAGCTGCTAATGGTCATTTGTAGTTCTTCCTTCTACTGTATCTTCTCCCAGATGTGAATTTTAGAGCTTAAAGTAGAATCATTCTCATAAAACCTTTCAGCACCATCTTTCCTTCAAATGCTGTTACTTAACTCCACACCAACCTAACATTGAGTATAAACTTCTTATGCTCCAAGCACATTCACAATTATAAAACCAAAATGTGCTTAAAAAATTAAATATAGAAAAATTTGGAAGTCTGAAATAGCCACACTAACCTATTGTGAAAGATGAGGCTGTATTGCTGAAGTTAAATTGTCACTTGGTCAGGAATACTGTAGAGAGGAGGTGACCCGGCCCAAGTCCTCTGGAGCTCAGCACTGTCCTGTGTTATGCAGTGCAGTTACTCCGCCACCATTTTTCTTTATAACCTTCAGGAAACCATTGCTTCATGTGCTGTGAGGTCACTTGCCTTTCTTTGGCCCCAGTGCATCTTCTACACGATCAACCTGCCCCTGCTGTTTTCTTGAGGGCACAACAGCTGATATGGAGTCAAGTGCTAACTCTAACTCCCCAATCGGGAGTCAGTGGCCGATCATAAGGCAATCACCCCAATAACCCAGAATAAACTCCTATTCAGGAAGACTCTTGCCATGATGGTCAAACTCTAGGAGGTCAGAGCCTTGGGCTCCTGGGGCTCTCTTCACCTTTGACCTTTCCCTTTGCATCATTACCCACAGCTGGGGGCAGCCTGGACCCCATTCCCATGGCCACTACAGACTCTCAAACTCCAGCCTAAGCTGCACCCCAAACCTACTGTGGCTTAGGATGGGAGTGTGAACGGGCTGTGATGACATCCCAACTTAGCACAGGTAATTCTCCACCAAGGGCACATATGCTGCAATGCGCATTCAAAAGCCCTCTCACGGAGTCGTGGCAAAGCCCAAGAAGCTGATTTCAGAGCTAAACATCTGTGCAGATTCTTGCTGAATCAGTATCTCAAGCATGGGGAGGATGCATATGCTTTTGTATCTTCAATGTCTGCATGTGATAAGCATCCAGTATCTGTTTCATGGATGAATGAGCAAACGAATGAATTATAATGATGAATTAGCAAGAGGATATAAAAAGCAAAATTAGAGCTCATTGATGTTCTGCATGTTGGTAGACTCCACCTGAGCATTTAGTGGCTTCTCTTTGGTATCTCTAATATCTCTCTTTAATTGCATTGAAGCAGAATTACTTTTTTTCTAATTAAACCAGTACTTCACAGAAAATGTTCTTTAAAAACTATTCTGTCTAAAAATAAGTCAAGCCTCCATGCACATTTATGCTAAAGCATTTGCAGGCGGAGTATAGGGAAGTATTCTAATATTTGGCCATTGATAAGGCTAAAGGAAAAACAAATAAGTCCCACTGGCTGCAAGGCAGTAAGAATGTATGTTGGTAAACACTGTTCCACCAAATGCAATGTGTACCATGCCTGTGAAGGTCACTGGCTACATACTGCACACACATTCTTTTGAAACCATGGTCAACATTAGTCAGGAATGCTGGCCACAATCCAGTAAGCAAGGGAAAGAAACAGAATTCTCTCTGAGTCACATCAAGACTTTTTTCAACTTTAAATGGAAGAAACCGCAGTGCTTCAAGGCTTTCAATTCAATAAAATTAGCCAATTTAGAAAAGGTAGAAATCTACTTCCTTTGATGAAAATCCAGGCACATGGAATGCAAATAAACTTTCAGTGCTGTTCTGAGGCTCGTGTGGGATTATTCTGGCAATATTTTTTTTTTTCCCTTCTATTCCTAATTCTTAGTCCTTCTCCTTTCTGGGTTTTCTTTCTGCTCTGCAGTCCTCATCCACCATAGCTATGTAACTACCACTAATGGGTCATCCTGTCTCTTGGTTGACAGTTAAGATTTCACGTCACAGCAGAATGAAAACAGAATATGAGAATATGAGGGTCTCATAACATGGTGTAGATAAAACATGAATTCAAGTTAACTTGGTTTTCATAAGATGTTAGAGATATGCATGGTTTGAATAAACGCCCATGATACTAATGAGTTTTAACTAATGCTAGAAGATTCTGATGATATGAAAATGAGATTGTGTTAAACCACATTCCCAAAGTTCAACTCATTCATCACAACAGCAAAGAGCCCAGTGAAGACAGTAGGGTAATTGCAGACTCACGTGAAAGTTAAACTCTCCTGCCTCTTAGTTTTTAAAATAGGATGAAAAATAATAATGTAATGATATCCCTTCCCATATTCATTTGTAAAAATCCCTTTGAGCAATTATTTTGATCAAGAACTCTGTTTTGGAGGGATATCACAACTGACTTACCTGGATAATTTTCTTGTGGTCGCTATGGGGCCCCACAAATCTCAAAGCACTGACAAGTGGCAAGGATTACGTTTTTCTCACATGAACTCCTGATTAATTACACACACACACACACACACACACACACACACACACACACAAAACTTCACCTATGTGTGATGCAGCTTTGCATCACTGTGATAATCAACTTGTAAGGAGGAGAGATTTATTTGGGCTGAGGCTTCAGAGGTTGCGTCGTCACTGAATCCTGTTGCCTTTGGGTCTGCAGTGAGGCAGGAAGTGTGTGGGGAGGAAATGCTCACCTTCTGGCAGCTGGGAAGCAAAAAGAGAAAGAGGACGGGGTTGCCATCTCCCCTCGGAGGACGCGCTGCCAATGACCTGACTTTAGCACCCCAGGCTAGTGACCAAGATTCCAAAATGTGGGTCTTTGGGGGACATTTAAGATCCAAACTCTAGCAACCCACTTGTCTCTTCCCACATCTACATTCAACTTCAACCCCTGAGCACCAACTCTGACTCAAGGCACCAGAAAGCTTTCCTTGAGAGCTCAGTCCTGGACGTTCTGTAAGTGAGCACGGGACCAGCGTGAGCAGCTCTTCCCCATTAGTCCCCGCTGACAATAGCTGACTCTCCGATAGCTCGATGTGCCCAGATGTCAAGTCTGAGAACAAGGGCACCTGATCAGGAAAAAGCCCTCCACTTTCAATTACTGGAACCAGGGGAAATCAAAAAACCCTCTAACTTTCAGACACACCAACAGATGATGGGCCTGATGCCAACGTTGACCTGAGACTCCAAGAAACAGGACACGCACCTGTGTGCACACCAAAGCCACGATGCACAGAACTGGCATGGAGCTGAACACCCAGGTGAGGAATGTGAGTGACAGATACTCTCCATGCCCAAACCAGAGCAGAGCACATGGACTTGTTACTGCTGGAATGACCACTGTCCACCCTGCATCTGCTGCGAGCTGCTGTGCTAAGCAATTGGCCAGATAGTACCTGTGTGCCGTTGATGAACTCAAGTGATACCAGTCCTTTATCTAGAGATGATCAGCTACATTCTTAGTCAAGGGGGCATTTAAACTTGAGTTTAAAGTCCCCAAAATACAAGCAGGGAAGGAAGCAGGTTGCAGAAGGCCTAATCAGGTGGGCTTCCTGGGTCATGTACCGCTGCCTCATGCCCTCACCAGATGAGTAACCTCAGCTCAGGCCCCTTCTCTGCCACAGAGGGATACCGTAAGTATTACTTAGTAGGCTTGTTCTGTTGGAAAAATGAGAGAGCATGTATAAGGTACTTGGCACAGTGCTAGGCTCTTGGGAACTGCTTAACTGGCATTACATGTATTATTAAGGTTACTAATTATTATGTAGAATCTCACTGCCCAAAGCCAGAAATTGTCTCCACACTGCTCACTAAAAAACAAGCTTCTCAAAGCACCAAAATGACTGATCACAGAAGCATAAATGTTTTGCAAGCTGGTGCCTGACTTAGAGAATGAACACTTGGACTAAAATCCTCTGCGATTCCACAGGAAAAACACAACACATATGATGTACCCCAAAGAAATTCCCACTAAACATGTGCGGAGTACTTGCTGCATTCCAATTCATTACTTGTTTGAGCAACACAAAAATCCTGAGGTGCGGATATTTTTCTCACTTTACACCTATAAGAAAAAAACTGAAGCTAGTGGAGTCCAGTCTGGAGGTCAGGCCCTCTTATTCCAAATGCTCTGCTTTTCACTGCCCCAAGGAGCAAATGTTCCTTAACCGGCACACTGGACACCCAGGCTGAACACGATAAGAATGACGACTTCAAACTTTCACTTCTTTGGGATGAAAGAAACCACAATTAACAGGAATGGAGCTGCGCGTCCCTGGTTGTTCCTCCCCAACCCGAGTCCTCCTTCTTCACAATCACAGCCATCACTCGGGCTCTCGGTTTGTTGCGATACACACTGCTCTAAACACTTTATACTTACAAATGTACACAGCCCCAATACGCACGCACTATTTTTATTCTTATTTTATAGCTGGGGGGACTGAGGCTGGGAGACTCAACTTGCCCTACATCACGCCAGCCTGGATGTGAGGAGCAGATTTCGAATTCAGGTCCAGAGCCACTGCACAGTCTGTGCGCTGCATAAAGGCACCTGTATGAGAGGGATGGGTGTGGAAATCTAGCCCCAGTCCTGCCTGGGAGGCTGTGCCTCCTGGTGATACAGCTCGGAAGGGACATCTTATTCTACGTGCAAAAAGCCCTGGGTAGGACCGGTAGGACCTGCTCAGGTAGTGGCTCCAAAGCCACGCTCCTAACCACAAGTGTACATGCTTAAACTCTAGACTGCTGTCCCTAGGAGAGGAACCAATACAAAATGTAAACTCAACAGAGTACTGACAAACATATGAATAATGTACAACACATAATGGATTCTGAGTTATTAAAGGGATATGGAATTTAGGGTACCTTCATCTCGTCCGGCTGACTTCCAGGACAGCAAGACTCTGTGGACAGCTGTCCATCCTTGTCAGAGACCCGTCACAGGTCTCATTTGGAAAGAAAGCCAAACACTAACGGATATCTTGGTTCGGTTTTAAATATGTTTAAATCTACAAGTATATTCTGCCTAGACACTAATGTAAAATATCTCAAATGTAACTGTAAGAAGACTTTGGGGAAATCAGAACACTTTTCCCAATTAGGACGCCGTAACTACTTATCCACTCGTGTTCTTGAAGCTCTAAATACAACTCCGCTCCTCTCTCTCCTTTCTCATCTCATTAAGTGCCATTTAATTAGCTGAAATCAAATCTGGTCTTGGTTCAGTAACATCAGCCACCCCGTTACCAGTTAAAACCAGTTCCAATAGAGAACTCTGTCTTCCAGAGCTATCTGTTATGAAGGACACAGTGCTGGCGAAGCCCCAGAATCCCCCTACTATTGTCAGGGAAACAGGTTCTCTGTGGCAAATATGATTCTTTGAATGAGTAGTACTTTGGGGCTAATTTCAAAGATGGTAAATGAGTATCAGGAAATAAACATTCCTCTTGCTACAATCCAACTGTCAGCAAATATTTGTAAATTGATAATAATATGCATTATGGTGACACCATACAATACAATTGCCAGTTCAAAAAAATGGCCTGTGCCAGCTATTTCCATAGAGTGTCAGCACCCCATGTTCCCTGGTCCCCATTACTCTTGAGTATTTCCCTGACATTGAAGCAAAGTGTCAGTCGCCATGTATCACCTAGTACTCTTAAAAAACTACAAATGCTGTAGAGAAATGTATCTTTATAACCATAAACTATATCTACACCAAAAGTGGAAAAATAAAGGAAAGACTGGAAAGACTACATGTTTCAAAATACTCAGGGAAAGGGGTGTGTGTGTGTGTGTGTGTGTGTGTGTGTGTGTGTGTAATAAAGAACATCCATAAGCATGCAACATTTTGGAAAAAATGACCTTTACAGTACAGCCAATATCCCTGTCTCCTCTACCCTCTCCTTCCTCCCTTTCAAAATAATTATTTGGTTTTTAAATGCCAGGAGTTATTAAATATTCAGGTAGTAATCCTTCCTTTATTTAGCTGGTATCAGGACCAGACTTGCCTAGGAAAAACAAGCTTTTTCAGGGAAATCTCTTGGAGCAGGGTTTTCGAGATCCTCCGGACTTCTAGGGGGGAACGGAGCATATGATGGTGCTTGATGCCTGGCTGATTTCACAAACTACCCTACAACATTAAACTAAACAACTTTAGATTCTTGTGTTTACACACTCAGTTCCCCCACGCCAGCTTCTTCCCGATTGTGCCTGGTCAGTCTAGATAAAGGTGACAGGCCGGGCAGCCTTTCCTCTCTCCCTGCTTTGACTGTCCCAGAATGAAATCTTTTTCTTTTTTCTATTTTTCTTAAACTGAGAATTAAACCCAGGGGCATTCTGCCTCCTAGCTATACCCCCAGCCCTTTTAAATTTTAAATGTTTTAATTTAGAAGCAGGGTCTTGCTAAGTTGCCAAGGGCCTCCCTAAGTTGCTGAGGCTGGCCTTGAACCTGCAATCCTCCTGTCTTGGCCTCCCAAGTACTGGAATTACAGGTGTGCACCAGCACGCCTGGCTCCAGAATGAAATCTTATTGAGGCCCATGGAATCTAAGGGAACTTCGAGAAGACAAAACTACACTGGGGAATCCTAATACCACATTAAATCTAAATAGTGCTCTCAGCTTCCAAAGACTTTCAGTATCTCATTGGAACCTCACAATAAACGTGGAAGAGGAGGAGGAGGAGCCATCCCCGCTTTGAGAAGAAAAAGTCTCAGAGAAGTTAAGAATCTCAGTCACACACTTCCAAGACAGAACAACTGGGTTCCTTCCCTTCCCCAAAGTCCTCTGAGACAGCAATAACCAAATATCCTTAAACTCTTTTACTATAAGTATATTTTACAATGGAAGATAAACACAGAATTTCTTTTCACAAACTCCATTTGCTATAAATTATCTCACACAGGAATACATACTTTAACATTTATTTTGTGTTTGAAGGACATTCCCAAGGTTCTTTCAAAGATGATTATCCCCTGAGGTGCCAACCATTTCCTAAGCTTTTTTAATATACTGTCTCCAATTCTGCATAAGAATTGTGAGTCCTCTAAGACAAAGATCTATGTAAAAGAGTAAGAAAAAAGAAATCACAGCTTAGTGGTAGAGTGCTTGCCTAGCCTGTATGAAGCCCTGGGTTCCACCCTCAGAACTAGAAAAAGATAAAATAAAAGGTGTTCATCTAAGGATTTTATAAAATCCTTGCTCATCTAAACCTTAATGAAAGTTGACGATAAGCACAATAGAAATAAAAGTCTATAAAAATTTTAAAAATAAATAATAGATCTATAAAAGTTTTATTTCTACAAAAATAGAAACTTTTAAAAAATGGTCTTTCAAAACATATATACTAAAGTTTAGCATCACACAGTTGTAACACCCAGTTGTACAGTCCCTGTGACAAACTGAAACGACCACAAAAAAAAAAAAAAAAAGAGTAAGAGCTGCCTTTGCTAGCCAACCAATTTGTGTTGGCCCTGAGCGAAGTGGGGGTGGATCAGAACTCATTACAGATTTCTCTCTCATGGTGAGCACTTAAGTTGTGAAAGCCACCGAGGGTTGCGTGGACAAACACCAACCCAAGAAACTGAAGTGATACTGACAAGTCTAGTCTGGTTCTGAAAGAATGACCTGTGGATTCATGAATCTTTTACAAAAAGAAAAGGACATGACTCCATATTGAAATACTATAGAATGTGCTATAAAGAGCGGTCGGGGGTTTGTGGCGGGCCAGGGGGCTGAGGGGAGGGGAGAGCGCCAACAGGTTCAAGGCAGGTGACACCTCTTCCTAGGAATCACAGGTCGCTCTCAGGCAGCTGAGAAAGCAGAGTGGTTCAGCCACAAATGGAGACTCAGAAGAAAGAAGAGGAGTTTTCAGTCCTCTTGAGGATTAGCCGCCTGCTATTAGGCGCAGCAGAGACTACGGGCTGTGACGGGTCAATTGTCCAATCGGAAAGGTCAAAGATGGGGCTGATGGCTGATTTTCAGAGTGCACAACGCAAAGCCCACTCCCTGCTTTGTATTTGGATCCTACTCACCTCTCCATTCTCCTGGGAGGAAGAAGAATTAAAAGGAGAACCTGGGTGCCACCTGTTAGCGCTGCACACTCTCTATTGCAGAAAATCCTATTGAGGAGCCCCTGAGAGGAGATCTGCGGGAAAGAGGGGAGCCAGGCAAGGCATGGTGGGGCACACCTGTAATTCCAGTGCTTGGGAGGCTGAGACAGGAGGATCGTGGGTTTGAGGACAGCCTCGGCAACTTAGTGAGACTCTCAGCAACCGACTGAGACTCTGTTTCAAAACAAAACACAGGGATAGTTGGTGTGTAGATCAGAGATAGAATTCCTCTGAGTTCAATCCCCCCGCATCACAAAGAAAGGGGGAGGGCGGGATCTACACCAAGATGTATCCTCAGACTGAGGTAGGACGGCCCATTTGTTTACTCCAGGCCTGATCCTTCCATTCCCCAACCTCCTTCCGTCTGTCTTCCTTTCTCTCTCTTACACACACACACACACACACACACACACTCTCTCTCTCTCTCTCTCTCTCTCTCTCTCTCTCTCTCTCTCATCTTCCCCTCAATAAGAAACTAAGAACTACAGTAAAAGAACCCACCTCTGGGGGTAAGGATAAGAAAGAGTAGGAGAGAAGTACTAACATTTTTATCGCAGTTGCCAAAAATAGTGTTATACTCCTATTGTTCAAAATATTATATAGTAACCTGAACCTTTCTAACCAGTTGGGAGGCCAAACAATTACCTGGAAATGGTATAAGACTGCTTACAATTTATAGTCATCTTGCTGCAAGCACAATAATAAATCCCTGAAAATCGCTTTGGCGGGAAATTCAGAGTTGAGGAATGCGTAAGACTTCAGCGAACCAGCTCTTAATGTTTTGAATCACAATCCACTTTAAGGAGCTGTAGAAGCTGGAGAAGCCTCAGGCCCAGAAAAACACGCTTCATTATTAATCCCATAAATCTTATATGTAACTCAGGTTGCTCAAGGACCTCCTGGAATCTCTTATCAGTTTAACTAACGTCTAAAACAAAAAGCAGTTTGAGGATCCAAAGTTATAATGTTACGGAAAGTCAAGCTGCCTAGACCGCATAGAAATAAGCAAATGATGTAAAAAGGGAAAATGGATTTAACGTGGTTTGGACAAAACTGGAGACAAAATCTGCTTCACCACTGGTCCTGTAGAAGCAGGTACAATTTATAATAACAAAAGCCAGGAGATGCACCTAGGTAGATTTAGCTAGGTTGTGGTAACCAGAGAAGGTGGCACAGTTCCTATTGGGAGGGAGGGGGTTTCTCAGTTTCCATTCTTATCAGGGGGGGAGAAACAGCTTTTAACAGGAAGTTGGGGGGGGGGGCTGGGGCGTTTAATTTTAATGGAGCCATTACAATAACTACAATAATGGTCCTATGAAAGCCAGGGGTGGCGGAGCACATTTGTAATTCCAGTACTTGGGAGGCTGAGACAGGAGATTTTGCAGGTTCCGGAACAGTCTCAGCAACTTGGTAAAACTCTCAGCAACCTAGAAAGACCCTATTTCAAAAGGGTTTTATGTCTACCTAAGCAAAAATAAATAAATAAAAAATTAAAAGATTCCAATAAAGAAAGCCTACATATTATGGAACACAACTTACATGAATGAAAATCAATATAGCATGTGACATTCCTATTTTTTCTTAACTTTTTTTTTTTTTTTTTGCGGTTTGAACTGCGGGATTGAACTCAGGGGCATTCTACCTCTGAGCTATACCCCCAGCCCTATTTTTATTCTTTATTTTGAAACAGGAGTCTCACTAAGTTGCGGAGGGCCTCACTAGGTAGCTGAGGCTGGCCGGAACCCAGATCCCGGATCCTCTGGTCTAAGCCTCCAAAATGCTGGAATTACAAGCGTGCACCACCACGCCCGGCTTCTTTCTTAACTTTTTGAGACTGAACATCCTCACAGCAAGTACGGAGAGTTCTTTCTTGGGTGCCCCTTACAAACAGGGAGGTCTTTCCCTTGTCTGGTCTTCCACCCAAACGTTAATCCTAACTTTGTAACTTGGAATGACATCATAAAGTGGTTCCCAAAACAGCTGGAATGGAAGGCTTGAAGTGGGGAAACTCTGGAAAGCTTTTTTGGGGGGAAGCCCAGAAACAGTTGCAGACTTCCTCCCTGGCACAGTTACACAACTACAACCCATGACAGCCACTAGCTCTTGGCATGAAGACACAGAGCCACTGCAGCCTGGCCACTTCATACTTGAGGGTGCACTCTAGGACTCGGCTCACTTTGCCTCAGTTTCTGTAGGTGCTGACAGCCCCCTCCCTTCCGGTAGCAATGCCCATGCCTTCTCTGTGTTGCTTTTCCCCGCCTCTGTACACCTCTATATAAGGCATAAACCAGGTTTGGGTTCCATTCCGCTAACTTAGGCAGAACCCTAATCTGGGTTAGACTCAACCCTAACCTGGATTAGTAATAAAATCTCCTTCTTGTTTATTACAGTGCTGTGCGACTTGTACGTTCTTCGGTGGGGCACCCCGGATTTGTGCATAACATTTCCTTCTGAGGTCCTCTTCCTCTCTCTTTTTTACTTATCTCCCCTTTTATCCTTTTTCCTTTCCAAACTCAGTCAAAACAAAGTACAGACTCAACTTCCCCGTTACCAGCAAGGTATCCTCAGGAAAAAGAATCAACTTCTCTGAGCGCTCAGTTTCTCTTCCTTAGCAGAGGGAGTTAGAGCTAACCTAGAGGGTTCTGGTGAAAATCCAACTGGTGGAGGTATGGAAAATTCTCAGCAGAATGCCTGAGCCCCAGAAGGACTTCAGCAAACGTTAGCTTCTCTGCTTTTATACTCTTTCAAGGCCAACTGTAACATTATTTTTAAATGTGATTTATGTCTGTACAAAATAATGCAACTGTGATAACAATGATATTTTGAAATTTAGCTTCAGACCACATAGATTTGAAAATGTATTACAAAGATGCTTCCAGGAAAAAATATATTTTACATTATTCACTAGAGCAATAGACTAAAATGTGGATGAAGTAGAAAAGAGTCAATGAATTAATGATTTCCTTTCACATTTCACTTATAGAGACCAAATGCAAATATACTAGGTCCTGTTTATTTTTTTTCTTTTTATTAAAAACCTCTCTCAGTTTTTAAGTTAGCACAAAGATTAAAAAATTCACTTGTACTACTGAAGTATATTAAGAAGCATTAAAGGCAAGTAATCTAGGAAAAAAAAAAAAGAACTAGATAAGCAGAGTTCACCTTTCTGTTTGTAGTGCAAACAGACATCAAGTACTGACTGTTCTACTCGACCTTCCCTCTAGCAAAGACTCCTCCAGCTGCTTTGGAACAATTGGGCTGAGTAGACAGGAGGGGCAGTGGTCGAGGGGTGCATTTATTTCCAGACATTGATCATTGATCACCTCCAGCCTTTTCACCTAGCTGTGTGCCCCTCTTACCCAGGCAGAAAGCAAGAGTCGATTTCATCCACATGAAACTTTCTAACCCGATCTCTGTGTGACAGGAGAAGCTTCCTGGATCTCTTAAGTGGGTCCCACAACTCTGACAACCCAGCTATCTAATGCTCCCAGACAGGATGTGTAAAGAAAACAGCCCAAGGGCAATGCCATTTGAAACACACTAGAGGCAAGAGGCAACACAGAAAGCTTTACAAAATGACTGGCCTATCTCTGAGCTCTTCAGCACACACACCTGACAAGAAAGAAAGCAGATGGGAGGAAAGTGGGTTAATGGCTTTTTCATAGTTTCCTGGTTTAACCATGTTTTCAAATTGCAAATCCCTGTAACATATATACACGCACATACACAGAAAGAGAGAGAAAAGGTGGCTCCTCCCCTGTCTCCCACCCAGTCTTCTTCTTGGTGACCCCAGTGAGAGAGAGAGAGAGAGAGAATTTGTGGAGGAGGAGGGAGAGAGACAAGTGGAGAGGAGGGAAACAGGGAAGGAGGAAGGGAGAGAAGAAGGGAAGGGAGAACTGACTGCTATCTACTGGCAGAGCTTTGTTTTTTCTTTTCTTTCTTTTTTCTTTTTTTTTTTTTTTTTTTGGCACTGTTGCTGTAATCCGGGGGCATTCTACCTCTGAGCTACACCCCCAGCCCTATTTTACTTTTTATTTTGAAACAGAGTCTCACTAAGTTGCTGAGAGCCTTGCTAAGCTGCTGAGGCTGGTCTTGAACTTGCAATCCTCCTGTCTCAGCCTCAGCCTCACAAGTACAGGGATTACAGGTGTGTACCACCACACCTGGCATCTGGCAGAGTTTTCAAACTCAGGAAGGAAGGAAGGAAGGAAGGAAGGAAGGAAGGAAGGAAGGAAGGAAGGAAGGAAGGAAGGAAGGGAGGGAGGGGAGGGGAGGGGAGGGGAGGGGAGGAGAAAAGTGGGGAAGGAAGAGGAGAGAGGAAGGGAAGGAAAAGGGAGGGAGAGAGGGAAGAAGGGAAGGATGGAAACAGGATTGAGCTATGTAGAAACTGTTTAAAGTTGCTGGTCAAAAATTATCTTCTCCAGTTCTCGGATGCTCTCCCTAATATGCAGAAGCTAGGAAGAAGGTCAGTCATAGCAGGGACTCTAGATGAAGAAAGAGAAACCTTAGATGAGCAAAGAAGGCGATCTAACTGAAGGTGATGGGAGGGGCGGTGAGAGGGAAACCCCCTAATGCACACGATGCACATTCACAAACATATCAAAGTCAATCACTAAACCCAACATGAGAAGGGGGGAGGGAATGAGGTGGGGAACTGGGGAAGGGGTAAATGAGAGATGTGTGCATGTATGTCTCTACTAGCTTGTACTTCATTAAGATGTATGAGGTACCATACATTTTTGCACCAACAAAAAAATATTTTAAAAAAATTATCTTCTCCAAAAAGTACAAATATTTGACATAACTTTGTTAAGCTGCCCGAATATCAGGCAGACATACCCATTTGCTTTAAAAGCATCCTTAAAAACAAAAAAACTGCTGCACTCCTCAGCTCCTCACACTGGTGTGAATTGAGCCAGGCCTCTTAACACCCACCGCAGAACACCCGCAGGGTGGGCGGGCCATGGGGCAGCCATCCTGTATCTCCCATAACTTATCCCACAGATTCTTCATAGCAGGGGCTAAACGGTTAGTAAGCGACATCTTAGATCAGAAAATCCAGCTTCAGAAACTTTGCCAAGAAAGAGACACTTTGCAAGCCATCTTTGGTCATGGGAGCAGCTGCAATTTGAATCCAGTTGTTGCTTGCTGAGGAAAGAATCAAAGAGGAGAGGAGTCCAGGAAGCAGCTGGAGAACACGAAGAAGCTGGGCAAAGAGCAGCCTCTTCCTTGCCAGTTTGCCTTGGGCACTCCCTCCAAGGGGCCAGGAGGCAGCCTTGGGCTTCGACCTTCGACCTTCGACCTCGGAGACCCAGGGCTGGTGGGGGGGGCCCACCACCACCACTGAGGAATTAGAAGCTGCCCTGTTTCAACCTCCAGATTACTGATTTGTACACCACTGCAGGCCTGCGAACCCTACCACGATTTACAACCTGACTTCATAAGGCGGGTCCCGTCTGTACAGGACCAGAAGGAGGGCGCGCAGGACACTACATGCAGTTTTCCTGGAACAGGAAGAAGACCTCAGCCTCTCAAATTCCTCACAGGTCTGCAGAAGCTTGCAGCAGTTTTTTCTCTGGCCTCTTTTAATTGAGATCAATTTACAGGCACTCAGAAGACAGCCAAAGTCATCTCGAATCCTACACAAATTATAAACATTTGTTCTTAATGACTTTTTTGTAGAGCAAGGCAAGGGCTCAAGACAGACTGATATGAGTGACTAAGAAGTTCTGTGGACAAAGTTCTCTTGGAATTGATAATAACAGAGAAGGGGAGGAGGAATTCATAAACCAAGCAAGCAACACCTGCTTTTGGCTAATCTTGCTTCTTGCTCCTAGCACTTGCTTGTCATGGAGTTTTATGAACCAACATCATACACAGCTATAGACCACCACCCACCCCGACGCACAGAAATTCTGACATTAAACTCCATTAGCAACTAAGGTAAAATTTCACTGCTTTTACACATTAATTAAAAAGTGCATCCAGTAGCAACTTTCCTAACATGAAAACTCAGAAAGATGAAAGCATTTACCCCAAAAAGAAGCACCTACTGGCCATTCAGAACATCAAGAACACTGCAGCGTTATTTCTCTCACCACTGGAAGATCTTGGCTTGTTTTGGTCATAAAATGCAGAGTTTTCCCAGTTGTAAGGGTCTCCGTTGGGTGGGAGAAGAAAAATTCCTGCCTAGTCCAATGCTCCAGCTCTGATGAAGGACTCAGTACAGCCTCAGTCTGTACTTATGTCTGCTCTCCACTCTCCTAAATTCAAGTTTAACCCCTGGGTTGGTCATGGCTCAGCAGCAGGAACTTGCCTTTTCTTTCTTTCGCATCTCTGTAAAGTTAGCACCTCAAGCACAGTTGGGAGTCAAAACAGGAGGAAATCACAGTTCTGATTTTGTGTAATAAAAATGGGCCTCCGTCTACGGTGACACCCTCTAGCCTGAAGGCCCTGTGTTCTAATTCACCTGGGATCCATACAGCTCCTAAAAATGCATGGATGGAAAGCTTTGGCGTGCTTTCATTTTTTTTTGAGATAGAGTCCATAGCTTTTGTTTTGTTTAGATTCTTGGCGTGGGGGGCAGGGGTTATAAAAAAGATAAGAAGATTAACATACATCGTTATAATTAGTCTTGTAAAGAATGCTAAATAAATATAAAATAAAATAGGCTCTCACTTAATTGCTGTGAGACCTAGTGAAAGTCACTGATCTGTCTAGCCTTAGAGTTCCTTGGCATAAAACAGGGTTAATGATAGCATTGGCCGCATGAATGACAAAGTCACTGGTCTCAACATGGGTTCCTGAGAACAACTGTACAAGCTGGACAAAATAACTTGAAAATATCAAAAAATTTAAAGAGATAAATTACCTGAAAGCTAGTCTTGGGGGGAAGAGCTAGAGTTGTTTTGGGGGCAACTTATCTGGGAGGCGTTTGCTCTTCCAGAGGGGGCTGCTGAGCAGTCTGCATTGCTTCTCCTGGAACCGGGGACTGGAGAGAGCTTAACAGGGATCAGTGTCACCGAAGAGGCAGGGAAGCTAACGATGCCCTCACCTCGGACAGATGCTAGAATGACACGGCCCAACCATAACGCTCGAGCGTAAGTCCGCAAAACCACCCACATTAAAGCTCGGTCTTGTAATATAGCAAATCCTAAACATGAAATGATGTTTGCTTCCAACTATTAAAAAATACATCTCTCTTACAGAAAATATTAACTTCTGCTTAAGATTACTTCTACAAGCCAGGTGCAGTGGTGCACACCTGTTATCACAACACTTGGGAGGCTGAGACAGGGGAATTGCAGGTTTGAGGCTAGCACACAAGTAACTTAGCAGGACTTTGTCTCAAAAGTAAAAAAAATCAAAAGCACTGGGAGGTAGAATGTGCCTGGTTTAATGGACAGTAACACACACACACACACACACACACACACACACACACACCACTACAAAGTAGAAATACAGTGCTCAGTCCTAACCAAAGTAACCAGGCATACAGGATGACCTTACAGAATGAATGAAAATAAAGAGAAATGCCAGACAACAGAGCAGATGTGCATGGGCTCAATATATTGGTGTTAACAGAGACTTTAAAAGAACTACACTTGCAAAAAAAAAAAAAAAAAAAAAAAAAAAAAAAAAAAAAAAAAAAAAAAAAAAAAAAAAAAAAAAAAAAAAAAAAAAAAAAAAAAAAAAAAAAAAAAAAAAAAAAAAAAAAAAAAAAAAAAAAAAAAAAAAAAAAAAAAAAAAAAAAAAAAAAAAAAAAAAAAAAAAAAAAA
>PVLC010015226.1:0-38211 GCA_004027655.1 Graphiurus murinus
ACACACACACACACACACACACACACACACACACACACACTGACTTTCATAATTCATAAATGGAAAGCAGTGCTGTTGCTCTCTGCAGTTATGAAGAGATAAAGGTGCTTTCAAAAACTCCAGCATGAGCAGCGGAGACCACGCAGAGGGAAAAAACCTATTAGCCTGATAACCATATATTACATGAAACTTAGGGCTTTAAAGCTTTTCTCCTGCAGGATAATAAGGGATAAACTGGGCCCATACCTTACCTGGTCTGTGCCAATCAGCTTCAGGTTACAGGTGCATGTGTGCACCTGTATGTGTTTCTATGCTCAAAGCAGACTGCAGATGTTTTCAGAAATTTCAATAATGAAGAAGTACTGTGGATGCTTAAAAAATGGGGGGGGCATTCATTATAGTGTTCTCTCAAATGAAGTTGGATGAAGTTGTGAAGTTGCGTAATCTTTGTGCCATGATCCCTCTTACTAGCCCAATAGTACTGAATCTGTCAAGTCAAAAATTTGATAACGTATCAAAGACACTAGAGTGATTCATAACCTCATTGTTGGCTCCTACTGATATAATGCTTGCTACTCAATGATGCATACAAATGTTTGAGTCAGACTGCACTGCACATAAAATAAAAAAAAAAAGCAAAAGTTGAAAAAATAAGTAATGGGCCACCAGGAATACTTTCAGGTACAGTGGTTTGATATTTAAAAATATCTTTTTTTTTTTCAATAGTCTGCATAAAATGTAACTACTTACTGGAAGTACTTACTTATCCTTTAAAGCCATATTTGGGGGTTGGGAGGGGATTAAACCCAGGGCCATTCTATCTCCAAAATATACCTCCCAGACTTGTTTTATTTTTAATTTGGAAACAGAGTCTTGCCAAATTGCTGAGCGTCTCCCTAAGTTGCTGAAGCTGGCTTTGAACCTGCGATACTCCTGTCTCAGCCCTCCTAAGTACTGGGATTACAGGCATGCACCACCACACCTGGATGTTTAAAGCCATATTAAGATTTCTTGCTTTAATAACATTAAAGTCATCAAATAACTAATTTATATATCTTTTTAGAAGTATGATTCATGAAAAAGGAAAACTATAGATAGTAAATTTCTCCACATTTTTAAAAGGTTACCTAAGCTTTATAGCATAATCCCTTTTACCAGCCTTTACTGAGTCCTTCATCAAAAATTTATCTAGTTTATCCAGTTTATTTGGTACCCTGGTGTTCTGATAGGGAAGGGACAAAAAACACAGGTCCGGGAAGCTGAGGTACATCATAGGTAATGACCAGCCTATTATTCTGAATGATAATGTCAGGCTTGGACTGAACACTTTGCTTAATTAGACTTCACATGGGGGGAAAAATTCTTTAATTTTTAACAAGTATAATGGTGCAATCAATGTACACAAATCAAGCCTGATAAGGAGTATTGCTTATTAGAGAGAAAGACAGATGGCTACAGGAAAGGTATAATCATTAAATGTAAAATCTCGCAGGCTCCAACTGTGAGCACCAGCCATGTACTTTAAAATAACCACTTCATCCACAGAAACTCAATGCATTATTTAGTCCTGTCCTCTTGCTCTGTAGACTACAGATACAAATAACTTGGTTCAAATGGACGGCCCTTGCTGTCTCTCAAAGCTGTCTTTTCTAAACCGGTTTTGCTGATGTCAAAATCCCACAGAGTCAAGATGTCCAACATCTCTCTTATAATCATTTCAGTGAGGTAATTAGTCTTCCTTTTTATTACCTTCAAGAACACTTAATGTGTTGGAAGCCTTCCTGACTCTATTAAATCCAGCCTGCCTCAAGATTGTGAATACATAATTTGTTTACAGGTAGCTTTTAAGAAAACACACAGTACGGAGGCATAGAATTAAAAACAAACTGCAAATTATAGTAAAAGATTTCTAAGGGTGGGCTTTCCCCAAGGACAGTTTTATACTCATGTATAGAGATCCTAGAATGCAATCTGCCCATTCATAAACACAGTTTCTCACTAACCCTGCTCCCTAGGAAACGGATGGATTATCCATTCCATACACACTTATTGAAAACTGTTTCTGCACACTGTGCAATACTTGCTCCAGTCTTTGGAAAGCACCAAGAAAAGTGTGTAAACTAAGCCCCAGGATCTGGAACTCTACACTTTGTTCTTCTGATAGCATGAATACAACTTGAATGTCCATGTTTTGCTTGGTATGTGAAGGTACCTTGGGAGCAAAAGCTTTACAGGCAAACAGACGTGGGTCCAAAGGCAGGTTCCACTTGTCATTGTTGTCTGACCCAGACAAAGCGTTTCATCTATCTAAATCTCGGTTCCCCAAGTATTATTGTATGTGGGAAATTCTACAAAGAATGTGCTTCAAATAGTACTTAGCACACAGTAGATTTCTTCCTAACCTTCTGCCATTTCTGCATTGCCAGGAGGGGAAAAAATGAGAAAATTTTTAATTGAAAAACTAATTATTCAATCCCTCTCTTTGCTGCAGTAATACACACTTCTACCTCTCTCTCTCTCTCTCTCTCTCTCTCTCTCTCTCTCTCTCTCTCTCTCTCTCTCCACATAACAACTCCCCCCCCTTTTTTTTTACGGTACTAGGGATGGAACCCAGGGGAATTCTACCTCTAAGCTACACCCCCAGTCCAATTTTTTTTATTCTTTATTCTGAAACAGGGTCTCACTAAGTTGCAGAGGGCCTCACTAAGTAGCTGAGGCTGGCCTCAAACCTGGATCCTCCAGTCTCAGCCTCCCAAGTACTGGGATTACAAGTGTGCACCACTATGCCCAGCTACAACCCCCACTTTTTACTTGTGTCCCTAAACAAATTCCTCAGAACTATTCTTACCAAGAGTTTCCAGAAAGATCATGAAATTGAAATGTGGTGAACGAAGCATTTCCAATTTTAATCTACTAGCTAGACACATACAGATGAAGCTGAGATCATTTAGAATCTAGCTGATTCATTTCCCCCATCAGATATTGTAAAAACAAGAAACAAACAAACAAAAAAATTAACCCTCATCTCCTTGAAATAGGCACTGAGAGCTTACCATCTTCAGGGAAGATGTTCTACATACTATTAGCGTGATAATGTATTTCCTTCTTTGTAGTATTTTACTACCCTGTGGGCTCCAGAGGCCAGAATCCCCTGTCTGTTCATCTACCTTTCTCCATCACTAAGCACAATGTTAGGCACACAGGAGGAGTCTGTAACTGGATTCCAACAACGTGAGAGCAGGCAGCTGTGCTGGTGGCATCCTGATAGAGACACCGAAAGTTCCCTGCTAACCGGCTCCTGCACCTTAAGGACGCTGCACGGTGCATCGTGACCAGCATGATAGAAACAAGGCACCTGGCTTCCATTCCTAACACTATCATTCCACTCTGCTGAGTAGTCTTAGGTAAGTCACTGCACTTCTCTGGGCCTCCTCCTGCTCCTCTCCGAAGCATGGGGATAATCCGGATCACCTCAAATGACCTACTATTTCTGCAAAACACCAACATTAAGCCATTGATCTCAGAAATGCTATTATTTCTGTGGCTTATATTCTTGTTAACTAATGGTCCTCTTATTACTTATTAACTCCTCTTATTGACAAGACCATTAAGTTCTATGAGTTCTCCAGGCACAAAGTAACTCTTTCAAATGTACAGTTTGGCCATTTCAAAGGTGTCCAATTGATGTAAGTTCATTGACTGAACACGGCCGATGTTATTTAAAACTTGTCCAGTCTCTCTCTGACCTTTGTTCCTTACTGGTGACGAGCAGCAGAAATGTCCGGCCGCTTCACATTGGCATGTCACTGGCCCCGAGAAAAATCCAATGATCCTGCTGAAGAGGAGTTTAAAGAAGCGGATGCCTCCCACTTGTCTTCTTGCCAGCGTGGACCAACCCCACACAGCCAAAGAAACACCTCCTCGAGTTTTCAGGAACCAGTTTTACAAAAGCCCCACACCCACCTTCACCTGCCCCATCCTGGAAAAAAGTGCAAACACTCACAGGTAACCCCCTTGGCCACACCAGTAAAATTCCCTATCTTGAGAGGAAAAACAATAAATAAATGAAATACTGGCGCTCAGTGAGCAAAGAACTCTGGCAGTTGGTTTGTCAGGTCACTGTCCTGAGTGGGGGCTTCTACTCTCCTTTCTCACTTCATCACAGCACGGAACACGAACACGAGGACACCTGTTTTGCATAAAGGGTTAAGGAAGAGAAAAGTCCCCCGTGGCCTCTGTTATCCACACCAGCAATGGCTCAGGCACGCGTGCAGACACGCTGTCGGAGGAAAGCAAAAAGCCAATCCTGTTGAAGCTGGATAAATTTCCCTGTATACCCAAGATATGGGGGGGGGGGCCCCTCAGGACTTTTAGTTATTTAAGTGAATAATATGCTCTCGACAAAGAAAAATTACTTTGGGGACAACCCAAGACCCAAGATGTTGAACCAGCTCACTTAATGCAACAGGGTGATTAGTTTTCTGCTCAGATGTTGGCTTTGGCCACTATTTGGACTGATGGATCTGTTCACCGGCTACCAATTCCATTGCTCTGCACCTGAACAGCACCTGCACTTAATGATTAAATTTCCACTTGACGATGAAGAACGTGCTCCTGTCCATAGAGCAAGTCAGCTCTGAAATCCTTTCTCCTCCGGCCCAGCCTCCTTCTATAACAACTTGTCTACAGACTCAGCTTCCTCCTGCTATTTGAGCACAGAAAAGATAAACAAAAACTTCTGGCTAGAGAACATACTATAGACAGAAGCTAGAGTTTAGAAGTCAAGCGGACAGCCAAAGAAATATTCCCCCAAAACACGAGCCTTCTCCCTTGGTTCCTGATTATACAGCCATATACATACTCAAATAGATTTTATGTTTACATACATATGATACCCAAAGGTGCCCAGGGTAGTCTGAGTTATTCGTGTCCATGGCAGTCCAAGAAGTATTTATCTCCTATTCACTTGCATATGGAGTGGATGGGAAATCAGAAAGGGAAGTTACCATCTTCTGCTGAACAGCTAAAGTGAAGGAGCTGAGGGACTCTAGGAATTCATTTTTTTAACAGCAAGTCCTAGTGATTGCCTTTCTGAACTCAGCCTAAAACTTTAAGCTACAGAAGAGAACTCAGGGTATTTTCTGGGACGATTTCCATATCCAAGCACCTTATGGTGATGTGTATACAGCAGGAATCTAAAGATTTTTTTTATTATAATAGTCTAGAACGCAAGACAATTTAAAAAAAAATGAAGAGTAGAACTAGGAGATTCAAGATCCAGGGCAAATATGGCCTACTCCTAGTTTTTTTTTTTTTTTTCAAACTCTTCTCCAAAGAGTAAACACTTATTCATTCTTTTCCATATTCTAAATATTTACCCTGTGCTACAGAGTTTACATACATTATCTCAATTAATCAGCAAACTGCCCAGTAAGATAAACATGATTATCCCCATTTTACAGATGAGAAACCAGGATCTAAAGAACAAAGTAACTTACCCAAGATCACAAAGTAAGAAAGAGTGGAGTCTGGACCTTTGGTGAACTGACTTCCACTGTAGGCAGCTGGTTCCCACGTTTTCTCTCTTAGCAAAGTGCCCCCCACCCCCCATCTTCCTCAGCCTCATCATCCCAAGACCCACATGGACCAACAAACTCATTCCAAGGACTACTCTTCCCACAAAGCTCTTCTTCTGCCCGTTGTATTTTAAAGCTTGCTTGCTCATTTCATTTTAATACACTCTATTAATTCTATAAAATGGGCTTTTGAAAAATTACAGTAACTCTCTCCAAACAGTCTTCCAATTCGATACTATTTCTAAATTTGTTGCATTAAAAAAAAAAAAAAAAAAAAAGGAATCAAGCTTCTCTTGCACCTGGACAGTTTCTGTTTACTTCTGCACAGAAGGGCCGGTTTATGCCTATGTGCCTTCGCATAATAAATAATGACTCAAGGCCTCCTGCTCCCCGGCTGAGGTAGACCTTCCTGAACTGTAATGATTTTGTAAAACTCCAGTTCCCTCCCTACCACACACAGCATCCACCCTGAACACCAAACAAGGCGGCTCATTATCATAAAACCACTGGGAACATCTGGGTAAAAACTCACCCTGGTCGAAAAACACAGCCCTCTATACAGGCCCTGCCAACAGGACCCTACCCAGAGGCCCCCCGTGGACCTGGCTCCCCGCCACACAGTGAAACAGAGCTGGGTGTATTTAGCCAAACCCCCAACTGGAAGAGGGGGGTTGGCTCGTTTCTCCTGCAACACCAGCCACCCCGTGAAGCCCTGAGTGGGAATTGCAGGCATCTAAAAATTTTGACTTAGCTATTTGCCGACGGAGGATGCACAGCCTTCAGTCAGAGCCCAGGGAGCCAGAAGTGTGGAACAGGCAATGCGCCAATCCAGGCATGCAAAAGGGGTGCAGCTGGCCAGGCGTGCTGGCACACGATTGTAATCCCAGTACTTGGGAGGCTGAGACAGGAGGATCCCAGTTCGCAGCCAGCCTCAGCTACTTAGTGAGGCCCTGTTTCCAAATAAAGAATTAAAAATAGGGCTGGGGTTGTAGCTCGGAGGTAGAATGCCCCTGGGTTCCAACCCTAGTACAAAAAAAAAAAAAAAAAAAAAAAAAGGCTGCAGCTATCGGCTGCGCTCCTCAGCAGAGCCCATCTGACCTAGGGAAGCTTCTCAGAGACACCAACCCAACTCCAGGCCCATCAGGCCCAAGCTGCTTAGAGCCTGTCATCCTGTCCCCAAGACCCCCAACCCTTACTGCTCGGCCCACCTCAAACGTCCTTTCCCACTTGTTCCAATTTTCATGAGACCTGGGTTCTGGGCTGGTCCCCAAATATCCTCTTCTTTGTCTCTTATTCTATATCACAGACCCAATCTTTATTCTACACCATGGGTCTGAGCTCTAAGCTGTCATCGTTTGCAGGGATTCAGCTCAGGTTAACAACCGAGTGCTGCAGGGACCCAGGCTGGTAGCAACTCACAGATCACCCAAATCCACTGCCAGGTTTGTCCCAACACCATGAGATTTAAGAATCAGAAAGTGACATCTTCAGCCGGGCGTGGTGGCGCAAGCTTGTAATCCCAGTACTTGGGAGGCTGAGACTGGAGGATCCGAGTTCGTGCCCAGCCTCAGCTACTTAGTGAGGCTCTCCACAACTTAGTGAGATCCTGTTTCAAAATAAAGAATAAAAAATAGGACTGGGGGTGTAGCTCAGAGGTAGAATGTCCCTGGGCAGTTCAATTCTTAGTACCGTTTAAAAAAAAAAGATGAGAGGAAATGGGTAAGACGGAAAAAGAAGGATGCTGCTATTGGTTACTTAATGTTTATTTGTTGGTCTCATTTAATTCTTGCAACAAGCCTATAAAATCATTTAATTCTTGCAACAAGCCTATGAAATGTTGCTATCCCTAGTGTGCACAGGAGGACACTGAGTTTCAGAGATGCTCAGTTAGGGACTGGCCCCTCCAGCAGGTAAGTGGTACAGGCAGGACCCAGACCCCAAAGTCTCAAGTGCTTCTCTCTTCCCTGCACTGTCTTCCCATCTGTGTGTTTCCTGTAGTGTCTAACAGAGTACCTTTGCACAACAGGTGCACAAGCAGTGTTCCCTCAATGAGTGCGTGAACGGTTGACTCTAGCCCTCATACCTTCACATTCCGCAGCCCACGCACTCCATTCTATTCATATATTCCGCGTATAGCATGCCCGCAGAAAGCTTTGCTAAGAAGTTAAATGTTGCACAGACATGTTGTTCTACCTTGTACTTTGAGCGACTAGGAAAAACAACATAATACAAACCCATAAATAAAACGTGCTGAAGCAGACCCACTGATAAAAACGCATTTGTTATCTTGCTCCATTGTGCCCAGAAACACAAATTGAATCATCTAAGGAAAATCAGTGTTTTCATGCCTTGTTAACCCTCAGAACTCAAAGACATTTTCCCAGCTGCCAGTTCAACGAGTTTATGCTGGGGGAGAAAAAAGCAAAGCAGTTCAGGCAGACACAGAGTAAGGCCTGGGGTCCACCACCAACTAGATGATCTTGGGCAATCAATCTACCTCTTAAACCTTGGTTTTCCCATCTGCTAAATGCAGAAAATAATAGCGCATACTGCCTAAGGTGACTGTGCTGATTAAATGAATAGCTCATGTCCCACACCTAGGGAAGCACCTGCTACCTTGTTAAGTTCTCCATAAATGTAGCCTTTTTTCTTTTTGCAGTACTGAAGAATGAACCCAGGGGCATTCTAACTCCGAGCTACACCCCCAGCCCTATTTTTTTTATTCTTTATTTTGAAACAGGGTCTCACTAAGTTGTGGAGAGCCTCACTAAGTAGCTGAGGCTGGGCACGATCTCAGATCCTCCAGTATCAGCCTTCCAAGTACTGGGATTACAAGTGTGCACCACCACACCCAGCTCAAATGTAGCCATTTTTAACCACAGGAAGAGAGGAATTGTGGTGGAAGGACAATGAGAAGGCTTCAGTGAATTATCTGCCTTTGCAAACATTATTATAAGCACTAAATTTACCAAATCTGTGGTTCCAGATCACTGCGGTTACTAGAATTATCCACCCTGAAAGTAATTCAATCAATGACAATTATAACCATCTTCTATTGCATACAGGTATTGAACGTGTACATAACATATATTTATACATACATATATGTCACTTACTGTGTGCCAGGCACTCTTCTAACCACTTTTACACACAACAGCATGATACAAGGTTGTGCAGAATATACCACAAGAGACCAATAGGGAGGTAAGAGGGCAAAAGTCCAGTCTTCTGCCTGTTTACCCAGCTTAGCACAGGACAGTTCAGCCCAGGGGAAGGGGATTCTATTGCTAACTTGCACAAAAGCACCCCATGAGCTCCAGGCAGCCCTGTTCACATATACTAACCAATACATTAACTTTAGCAACTATCTAACGTATGGAAGAGCGAGGTAGAAAGTCACTTATGAGCATACCCAGGATCTAAATCAAAGATCCCCAATTCAGAAGAAAAATAGACAGTGTTCACAAACACACCAATGAACAATTCCTAATAGTGAGCTGCACGCTGGTACCCAGGTCCCTTGGGAATGCAAAAATAAGGCTGGCCGGAGAGTCCAGTATAAATACACAGTTCACATCTACCTCCTCCCAGTTTCCTGCTTCCCAACTTGAATGTCCTTTGTGTGTGAAAATAAAACAAAGGAGCAGATGTGACCTTGGAGTAACCAAATGTTATGCCTTGCATCACCTCAAAAGAGCAGCAAAAAGTATCTGGGCAGCGAATCAATGTTTCACCGAGTGATAGGTTCAAAACATTTCACTGAAAATTCTAGCAAACGGTTGTCATTTCTCATTTCCATTCAGGTAGCCCCTCTCAAATGCAGGTTCCTAAAAATGACTCTCACAGCTGGGCATGGTGGTGGACACTTGTAATGCCAGTACTTGGGAGGCTGAGACAGGAGGATTGTTGCAGGTTCGAAGCCAGCCTCATCAACTTAGCGAGGCTCTCAGCAACCTAATGAGACCCTGTTTCCAAATAAATAAAATCAGCTGGGGTTATAGCTTGGAGGTAGAATGCCTCTGGGTTCAATCCTCAGTGCAAAAAAAAAAAAAAAACCATGACTCTCAGGTATAAAGACCCATTCATTTTCTCCCACCTTAAACTAAATCACAGTGTTCTGCATAAAGCTTTCTACCTATCATTTGGGCTTGGGCTCCACTGCAGTCTGAAAGAGGAAAGAGACACAGCATGATGGTATGCCCTTCCCTAGCTGGGTGAGAGCAAACTTCTTCCTGTTTTAGAAAGGCATTAGTTTTTGCAAACAGGGTCTGAGTAACTTTGATATGCACAGAATCCTAAAAGCAATCCAAAAAAATTAGCTTACTCAGCAGGAAGTGATAATAAAAATGGTCTGCAGCCTTCGAGCAAAAGTTATTCCTCTTACCCTGCACCCCAACAGGGATCAGCCTAGACCTTGATAGAAGGACGGCAAAGGTCAGATTGCCTTAAATCCCACTACGTCATAACAATCAGAATGGGATGTCTGATAATTTTCTGAATTCAGAGACATTCTGCTAAATAAGATAAGAAACCCCTTGGTAGGCTTTCTGCCTGCAGTGCGCTGAATTCTTCTCTTACCATAGCTAACTTTCCTTTACAGACGAAGGGTATTTGGTTTGTTACTATGACAAAATTTCACGGTAAACCTGAAAATATAAATGCTCTCATCTTCATTTGCAAACAATATGGCAATATTTTGAGTCATCATATTTGTTTACATACATTTGTCGGTATTTCTTTCTACCAAATAGCAAATTATATCTGGCAAATAAAAACGCCTTCAAGTTGTTCAATAAATATCCTCAAGCCTGACTAATTCCATTCAAATTTGAATTTAGAAGCTGGGCGTGGTGGCGCATGCTTGTAATCCCAGCATTTGGGAGGCTGAGACTTAGTGAGACCCTTTTTTAAAATAAAGAATAAAAAAATAAGGCTGGGGATGTAGCTCAGAGGTAGAATTCCCCTGAGTTCAATCCTCAGTACTGCAAAAAAAAAAAAAAATTGAATTTAGAAATAAGAGGGCGTTTCAAAAATTCACACAGAATAAGGGTGCTTTTCAATGAGGCATCTTTGAATGTATAAAACATTATTTTTTTAAGCTGGAATTTAGTATGGCTCTGAAGGAGGAGGAGGAGGAGGAGGAGGAGGAGGAGGAGGAGGAAGAGGAGGAGGAAGAAATGCCAAGGGTTTTAATTGGGTAGATAGTAGATATCTCTTGAGACACAATTCATATTTTTATTAGTACTACAAGTATCCATTTAAGATATAAAGCTATTTTAAACACTTTATTAAAAGATAAGAAATAAATTCCCCCAAAGACACATACACATATGTGAAAGAAAAACTTTAAATACTAGATCAAATCACATATTTAATTCTTTAAGCATAAAAATCACATATTTAAATATTCGGATATATAAAGTAAAAAGCCCAATTCTTAAATCTCCTTTAAACCTTTAACTCTATATATTTGATATGGCAAACACCCAAACGCATCATTTAAGACTACTGACATTTATTTTGGGGCCTCTGGTAATGCTTTTAACATGAGGCTGCACTTTTCTCATACAGTCTTCCAAGTTGAGAACCCAGGAAGTGGAATGCCTCTGCTCCCTCAAAGCAGAGAATAATGGTAATAAATGACAGCCCAGGGCCATCCGCTGTGCACAGGAGGCCCCTAGTGGTGACGCTACCGCTGCAGCTCAGTTCACGAATTTTATAAGACTGCTTCATCATGAGGGCAAAATCAATAGGTAATAAAGTCTACCTGAGCTTTGCCTCTTCAATACCTCTATTAGCCCTAATATATAGTAGGGCTATAATTTACAATCCCAAGGTCCTTTCATCAGGAATAGAAAAAGGAGGCTGTGACCTGAAGAATAACTTCATTCATTACCTTCTGAATTTCAAAGCAACAAACATTTATTAAGCCCTTACGCCCTGCCAGGCACCACGCTGGACATAGAAAGACAGGGTACAGCGGAGGGATGGGCAGCCTCATGGAGTTTGCTGTTCTTTCTTCTCAATGCAATGAGATCACATTCAGAAGAGAACTGGGAGAACAGGAAGACTGCAGAGTCCAGTTCATCATCACAGGACCTGATGACGGACACAGGGAAAACCTCAAGTATTGCCCGCTATACCACGACTACCACTACCCCAGGGTCAACTCCTCATTTTCAAACACCAGTATAGGACAGCGCTGAGATTCTTCTGTAAAGAGGGGTGAAAACTGGGTGTGGTGGCGCACATCTGGAATCCCAGAACTTGGGAGGCAGAGACGGGAGGATCATAAGTTCATGGTCAGCCTCAGCTACTTAGTGAGGCCCTCTGCAACTTAGTGAGACTCTGTTTCCAAATAAAAATAAAATAGGGCTGGGGGTGTAGCTTAGAGATAGAATGCTCCCCGGGTTCCATCCCCAGTACCACAAATAATAAATAATAATAACAGTAATATAAAGATGGCAAATGGGTGGATGAATGGATGGGTGGGTGGATAGATGGATAGAAGAAAAGTTCAATCAAATAAAAGAAACAACTATAACTTAAAAAAAAAAAAACTGTTGAGACATGCCAGAATTAGGAATTCCTAAAAATAAAAACAAGAGACCACATACACTGTGCTCAGGGCCCCAAGACTAGTTCCTAAATGTTATTTCATTCTGTCAAACATCTCTACAAAGGGAGGAGGATAATTGGCACCTTACAAGTCAACGCCAGGAAAGGGCCAGTGACTTGTCCAAGGTAATACATGGGAGAAGCAGCTTGGTGCCCAGGTCTCTGGAATGGCAAAGCACAATCTCGCTTCATTATAACAGAAATGGGTGAATCCAATAGCTTGAGATTTTTTGAATCCCATTAATAGTTTGCGAACACACATGAGATTTGAAACACAAATCCGAACAGAATTAAAATGTTTCCATTATTTTTTTTAATACATACAACGTGGCAGTTCAACAGAGAAATTACTAAATATTTAATGGGTTCTTACAATGGGTATGGCTCATCTCTTGTTTTCCAGAAATTGACCTTCTCTGGGAGCCTAACACATGGCCCCCTGTCATACTACACACTGTTACCTGTGTCCAAGTCATTTTTCATGCCCAGGACATAAGTCAGTCTCTGCTTTATGCTTCAATTCCAAGTTTGAAAGACTTTTCTCCTTCCAATTTGCAACATGAAAGCAAGGGCACGGGGCTGATTAATGCCCACTTTTGCAACACCATAATCACTGTCTTGTATGAACAACATTAACAAAATCCAAGGAATCCTGTAGTATTAGACTTAAATCCCTGGCAAAGAAAATGTAAGCCAGTAGTTAATTATCTTTATTACCTAGATGTATCTAGTGACATTGAGGCAGAAAACTGCCGCCAAGCCTTTGAAATCAGAATGAAAGTGGAGTTTGAGAAACACAACCGCTCTGCTCTATCATTTATTAGTATATTTCATTTCTTGGTACTTCCCAGGGCTCGCTGTTTTGGCTTGTACACCGTTGCTAACCTCTCCTCTCCCACCAACCTCTCTGCTCAAGATGAAAAGATAACTTCAAAAATCACTGACAGGCGCGCAGGTGCAGGAAACGTGGTGGAAACAAACAACTTTGCTTTCGCTTGCTTCAGTTTCCCCCTTCGTCCCTCCCTCCTAACCCCCCCAGTCACCCCAAAACCAGAGCCTCGGGGTACCTTCTTTCCACCGACCGCCCAGAGCACTTGTACCGGGCGCCTCCGATCGCGGTGACCCTCAGCTACAGTCACCATGGCCCGGGGTCCAAGGCAGCTGCCCACCAGCCACCCCGCTCCATCACAGCCAAAATATCCGGACAATGAGAGCAAAGTAGTCGCGCGGGCACGTGCAAAGGCTACTTTGGGGTAGGGTTTTGGAGAAAGTCACTGAACAGCCTACGCGCCGCGGTCCACGGTGGCGGAGCCCAAGCGACCCCCGCGCGCAGACCCCGGCCGCAAGTCTCCGTGCGCGCTCGCGCGTCCACCTGGAGGCGCCGCGCCCTCCCCCGGCCGAGCAGCTCCAGCTCCACGCGCCCCGGAGCCGGGTCCCCCGCGCCCAGCCTGCAGCCCCCGGCGGGCAGCGACCCAGCGAGGCCGGGCGCGGCGCGGTGCTCCGGGCTGACAAGCCGCCCCGAGGTTGGGGAGCGCGAGGGAGCACCGATCCGCCAGCAGCACCGACGCCCCCGCGCGGCGCGACACACCCGCCGGCCCAGGAGGGGATCCGACTCACCCCGAGGCGCCCTCCGGGCTGCCCGGCCCGCTCCCGCCGCTCCAGCCGCCGCCGAACTTTCCCTCCTGCGCGGCGGCCGCGGGCTCGGCTCCACCTCCCGCTCGGCAGCCGCGGAGCCTCCAGGGACCCGGGGGGCGGGGAGCGGCGCGGCGGCGGCTCCGGCGGGCGGGCGGGCGGGCTGAACCGCGGCCAAGCCCCAGCGGCAGCGGCGGCGGCGGCGACAGGGCTAGGGTCGCGCCTGGCTGCGCCCACCCGCGGCCCCGCCGCCGCTCTGCAGTGCGTCCCTGCGCCCCGTCGGAGCGGGGCGCCCTAGCTGGAGCCTGTCACCCTGCAGGGACCACGCTTGCAGACCAGGGTCCCCCTGCAGAGGGGGAGGTTTTTACTCTGGACTGGTCAGCATCGAGACGCGGAGAAGTTAGGGGACATTGTGGCGGCGTGGCCGGTGCTCCAGGAGAGAGGTGGCTGAGTGTCTGTCTAGTCTACAAATATGGGGTCTTGCATCTTTCAGGATGGTCCCCCAGGTCCCCACCAAGCCCCTCTGTTTCTTTTTCTCATACTAGGCTGCCCTAACCCCGCATGGGTAGACTTGCATATAAAAACTTTGGAAATTGCACTTTGGGGAATTAATCCCGCTGTCTGTCTTTGCTGCCCTGGTCGGTTCTAAGGCTGTCATTGGAGAGCTTCTATTTACAGCGAAGGTCAGAAACCCCTTTAACTCCCAGAGGCCCCCTGCTGTGGGTAAGCGATGTCTGCAGGGACCCCTGGTGGCCACTGGGTGGGAGCCCTGGGAGGGAAGTGGAGAGGAAGGGGGAGAAAGGAAGAAAAGCCTTCTTGGGGAATAAAAGGTCCCAGGGCGGCCGCCCTCAACGTATCTGCATACATACACTCCACCCCCACCATCGCCGCCAAGGGTCGCCTTTCATTTGTAAGGGCTGTCCGCCACTGCTCAGTGGGAGAAGGGATTGGGGAGTGTTATGATCCCCAGTATCATTGAAGGGAACTCAAGAGGAGTCAGTGGTAGTCTGGAAGAGATCATCTTCACCTGCAAATGCAGCTTAGCATCTTGTAGTGGCCACAGGGCTGAGCCAAAGCTAGACACCAGTGCTGTGATTCCTGGTGCAGGGCTCCTTCTACTGTCTGGCCATCAGAATGTTCAAAGGCCCCATCGGAGATATTTCAGGGCACCAGGTTTTTATGTGGGCACAGGGTGGTAGGCAGCGGGCACAGTCTTGAGGCAGCTGGTTTTCCAGGAAGCACCTGTTTAGCTGCAGGGAGCATCCTCCAAGCAAACCTTGCTTCCTATCCCTCCGGGAATTCCCCTAGTGGTTCTGTCCCCACCCCCACAGTCCAAGTGTGTTATTCAGCCTTATGATCTACATCCCCACAGCAACACAGTTTAGATAAGAGGAGGAAGGAAAAAACAGGTGTTTTCCAAATAAATAAAAAATATAATGTGCATTCTGTTCCTGCCCCCCAAAGCTGCGTGATAAAAGAGGTAACAAATAGTTAACGCAGCATACATACATTCGCCCGTATGTAGGTACAAGTCATTAGCCAAGTTCAGCCACGTGGTATCTCCTAGCAACCTCGGAAAGCAAACTGTATGAGAATCCTCACTTGCAGATGGAGGGCACACTTGGAGGTTGGGGTTAGTTATGAGTTGTGTAAAGGTCAGCGCTTTCACAATCAAGCACTCTTGGGGTAGCCCAGTAACCTCTTCAGAGCCTTCTAACTTCCGCCAAAACACTCCAAAACCTTCATATTTCATTGAGTAGATTGTTAGAGCATTGATCGTTTTGTTTTGTTTTCTTTCTCCTGAAGTCTCTGTCATCTCTGTTCAGTGATGTTTCCAGGGTTATATAATAAGGTTAAGCTTGGAAAATGGGCCAGAAAACTAGAGTATGGGCCGCCATGACCTATTACAGACACGTGCAGTCAGCCTCAGAATCTAGCTTCTGTGAACCAGCTTGGGGAAGGTTGGGAGGCACCCTGGTTGTTACGTTTGTCTCTCCTTTTCTTACCTCAAAGAAACAGAGAGACCGCTTCCTGGGATTACATTTCCTCTAGGGACTCTTAACACATAAAGGGACATAAAGCTACCACTTCTGTCTGGATACTGATAAGCCAGTATAGCAATGAACATTAATACGTGTCATATCAGTATATATCAATATATGTGCAGTCCTAAAGCCAAATTTTTATACTTTTACTGGTGCATTGTAATTATACACCATCGTGAGATTCAACGTGCTATGAACATACCTGCACACAGCACTTGGACTATTCCCACCCGCTCCCCCTCCTTCCCTCCCCATACCTGCTAGTGAGATTGTTAGTTATACCTTCAGGTATGGACATAAACTTATCTGAACTGCTTGCTTCCTCAAGCTTCATTTTTCCCTTCCCTCACTCCCTCCCCTAATCCTCCTCTGCTGTTCTACTGGTTTCTCTCCTCCGTTGACTAAAATCCCTTTCATTTCCTATTTCATTCCAACTTACACACATGAGAGAAAACATAGGCCCCTTGACTTTCTGAGCCTGACTGATCTCACCTGGCATAATATTCTCTAATTCCATTGATTTTCCTGCAAGTGACGTAATTCTGTTGTTCTTTACGGCTGAGCAAAATTCCACTGTATGTATGTATCACGTTTTTGTTATCCATTCACGTGTTGATGGACACCTAGGTTGGTTCCATAATTTGCCTTAAACCAATTCTAAGGGGTTGGTGTCCCTCAGTACACTTTGGCAATAATTAATACATAAAAAATGAGGACGTTGAAAAAGCGATAAAACTGTGGAACTAAATAACATCATGATTGAGAACAGATACATTTTTCTGGATATACTAACCAGAAAGAAAGGAGGTCTATAAAGGCCCTTGGACTGTCCCGTTGGGAGCCACTATTACTAAACCGTGCCAGAGTCGTGTTTAGTCTCCATCATCAGGAGAGGCAGCCGTGTCTGAGGAGGAGAGAACAGCCAGCACACCTCCACGCTCTTGCTTCTTAGTGATGCCGCAGAAGGGAACAAGAAGGAGGGAAGCCAGGAGGAGGAGGAAGCCTATAGACCTCAAAGACGGAGGCCCAGCACCACCAGGCCAGACACCTGACCCAGATGTGAAAGCAAACTGTTAAGACTCACTACAAAAAAAAAAAGACAAGTTTTCTACAAGGAGTCTAGCTTGTTGCAACAGTATTATGTAGTTCAACATGTGTGTGTGTGTGTGTGCGTGTGTGTGCGCGTGTGTGTGTGAACTCAGAGTCATTCTACCTCTGAGCTACACCTCCAGCCCTATTTTTTAGTTAACAACATCTCACTGGTTCATGAGAGTCTCAGTACTTGCTGAGGCTGTCCTTGAATCTGTGATCCTCCTGTCTCAGCCTCCCAAGTACTGGGATTACAGGAGTGTGCCACCATGCCCAGCTTTTTAAATATTTTTCCATAAACATGATTTAGGAATCAAAGTATGTTATTTGAATTTTCAAAGACATAATAAAGGTAACTTCATGTGGTGCTGTTGATGTGGTAACAGTAAAGAAATACATAGAAAGTTCTGGAAATAAGTGAAGTCATGATACCAGAGTGATTTTTTTTATCCCCTTGGGGGACAAGGTAGTCCCTATAAAAATTGATTCTAAAGCAATGCATAAAATGGCAAACTTTTACAATTATAAAATGCAAACTAAGCCGGGCATGGTGGCACATGCTTGTAATCCCAGCATTTGGGAGGCTGAGACAGGAGGATCCGGGTTCGCGGCCAGTCTCAGCTACCTAGTGAGGTCCTCCACAACTTAGTGAGACCCTGTTTCAAAATAAAGAATAAAAAAAAAAAAAAATAGGGCTGGGTGTATAGCTCGGAGGTAGAATGCCCCTGAGTTCAATCCCCAGTACCGCAATAAATAAATAAAATAAAATGCAAACTATGCATATTTACATTGTAATTTCTTTAATAACTTGTTTCAAATGCATATACATACTGTGCAGCTATTAAAGTTTAAGTTCAGAAATATTTCACACAGTCCTAGGTCGGACTTCCCAACCTCCCCAGATTCCTTGAGAAACTGGACCCAAAGCCATCCAGGAGCTGGCCAAGCAGCTGTGAACACTCACTAAAACTCAGTCGCCTTGCTTTCTGATAGATATATTCAAAGCATGGTGACTCTTAATTTGAACACGGTAGTAATCAGGGTTATCTGATTTCTTGGATCACAGCAAATGTGCTGTGCTGTGAGAAGCAGGTCTTCTATGGACAAGGTCTATTGTGCTTGGGCAGAGAGACCGGCCGGGCAGTTCTGCTGTAGATAGCTAAGCCATCAAGATAGCATCTAATTATATTCCCATACAGGCTACTTAAAGAATCTTGGAAATATGAAATATACTTCTAAATAAATTTTCACTTAAAATGAATACATATTATTTGACCCAAAGAGGTAAGCTTTGTTTTTTTAGGGGGCAGGGGGCATATGTTCAAAAGCATTGTTAGCTCATGCATACTAGGGGCTCAGTGAGTATTTGTTGGCTAAATAAAGGATGCTTTTAACTTCTTCTGGATGCCTTACATTAACAGCTTTAAATATACTCATTAAAATTAATTAGCTGTTTAACACTGTTTTTAAATTCACACTCTCATTGTGCATGCCTTTTCTCTTCAGGTCAATTCAGGAGAAGGACTGGAGGGAGAAACTGTGTTCCTCCCGTGGCACAGCTACCAAGCTCTCTCCTCTTGCCAGGTGATGGAAGCTGGTCGCTGGTTCCTCAGCTCCAACACTACAGCCAAAATCTCCCAGGAAAGTCACCTAGCACACCAAGCGCCTCACAGGTTGGCTTCTATACCCAGAGGGTTATGTAGGGACCTACAGAAAAACAGATGAATGAAGCAGCAGAGAGCAGCCTACATCTGGTGTGCAGGCTCCCCTGGCATAAGATCCAGGTATCTAGTCACAGCTCTGCTCAAACAGTGTCTTTTCTTCCTGCTCTATTTGCATTAATTCACTGACGCACATGTCTAGCTAGCTCATATAGGCCTTTATTAATGAAGAAGAATACTGGTTTTCAAATATCCTCCCCTCTTTTTTTATTTTTATTTTTTATATTTGGTACTGGGAATTGAACCCAGGAACATTCTATCTCTGAGCTACACCTCCAGCCCTATTTTATTTTGAAACAGGGTCTTGCTAAGTTACTGAGACTGGCCTCAAACCTGTCTTTCTCCGGTGTCAGCCTCCCAAGTACTGGGGTTACAGACATGTGCCAGCACGCCCTGCAAATATTTCCCTTTTGATAACTCAAGTCTCTAGGTTGGAGAGCGGTTCTCTAACTTTCACTCCAGCTTTAATTTTTTAATTCTGAACCGGGCATGGTAGTTCACACCTGTAATCCCAATACTTGAGGGGCTGACACAAGGATCGCAGGTTTGAGGCCAGACTCAGCAACTTAGCAAGACCCTGTTTCAAAACAAAAAAAAGGGCCAGGGGTTTAGCTCGAAGGTAGGATGCTCTTGGGTTCAATGGTTCAATCCCCATTAACAACACACACATGCACACACGCACACACGCACGCACGCACACACGCATACACAGAAAGAAAGAAAAAGGGGAAAAAATTAATTCTGGTAGGTAGGCTACTTTAAATTACTATCATCTTTCCAAAGATTGTTTAAAAAAGAAATCACTTGCCTAGGCATAGTAGCACACACTTGTAATCCCAGTACTTGGGAGGCTGAGTCAGAAGAAGTATCTCAGGTTCAAAGCCAGCCTCAGCAACTTAAGTAAAATAGAATAAGGCTGGGGTGTGGCTCAGAGGTAGAATGCCCCAGGTTCAATTCCCAGCACCAAAATAAATAAATAGATAGATAAATAAATAAATAAATATTTTTACATAAATTATTTAGTATTCAAGTCAATATCTGCAAATTTCTATCCGAGTTTCAGACCTCACTTTAGACCCTTTCACTGTTACAAATATGCACTATGGTAAGCTCTCCATTAATAAAAGAACATGCTTCAGTGACACACATTATTATAAGAATCTTTATTACCAACAGTAGAAGCAGGATGCATAAAGGTGTACTCAAGGATATTAGAATAGAAGAGCTATTATATAGAATATTCACTCGAAGGAGCAAAAACAACCTGGGGAGGGGAAGGTGAGTGTAATCAGAATCAATAGATCCCAAAATAATAAATGCCTTAGGAAAAGCAACAAGTAGGATGCTCACAATATATTATATATTTTTTATATATTATTTATATTATATATATATTTTTTTTAAGACGTAGAAGGCTCAGAGGTAGAATCCCTCTGGGTTCAATCCACAGTATACACACACACACACACACACACACACACACACACACACACACACACACGACCTAGATAGAAACGCAAAGATGATGATGTGGAAAATAACCTTTACCAATGGCAGAAGCAAGAGCGTTTCCTTCCCTGCACCGAAGCCGTGTGTGCAGAGGGGATTCATCGCATACAGCCACACATGTGTGTAGCTAAGGGGGAACTTTGCCTTCAAACCAGAGAATGCTATTATTGCTTCCCTGGTTTCATGAGACATGCTTGGCTTTTCTGTAAACACAACCAGAAAATGTTTTAATCAAATCATTACTCATCTGCCAACAAAAAGTTAGGCAATTACTGTGTGCCAGACACCGTGGGAACAACCAAAATGACTAAGCATCAACCTCATCAGGGATCCTAAAATCTAGTAAAAAAGACAGAACCTAGGATGTTAGAAGTGCAAGGGAGAGGCCGGAGTGGTGGTGCACACCTGTAATCCCAGTATGTAGGAGGCTGAGACAGAAGGATCACAATTTCAAGGACAGCCTCAGCAAGTAGTGAGACTCTCAACAACCTAGTGAGACCCTTTCAAAATAGGAATAAAAAAGAAATAAGGATGGGGTGTAGCTTGGAAGTAGAATGCCCCTGGGTTCCATTTATACACACACACACACACACACACGCATACACATGCAAGGAAGGAAAAAAGGAAGACAGATCCCAGAGTTGCCCATAGATGTCTTGGATAGACAGACAAAAAAAAAAAAAAAAAAAAAGAGGAAGTGGAACTCAAGAAGTCATGCATGACCAGTAGAGCAGAGCTGGGAAAGGTCTGGGATGTCCTGAAAATAGTGATTCAAATGACCCGAATGGAGGGAACATTTAGAGAGAATGGAGCAAGTCTGGAAGCGGCCTCGGTCTGGATTACTCAGGACTCTGAGTGCAGGGTGAAGATTTTATTATATGCATTTTAGTGGGGTGGGAATGTGCGGACATGAGCAGACACCATTAGTTGCCTACTCAGTCCCGAACCTTCTTGCTGGGAGAGCCCTAATTCTGTTCAGAGTGCATCTCATGAGCCCCCCACCCCCGCCACGAGGCCGGAAAAGAAAGGTCAAAAATGCCCCTCACTATAGGAGAGACTAGGAAGATAAATTCTGATTGGTTTAAGCCAACAGCAAAATGCAAAAAAAAAAAAAAATGGCTGAATGTTTATCTGCAGGGTACCCCAAAGGAGAAGTCTGGCTAGCAACTAGAAAGAGAGACCTAGAGCTCAGGAAGGGCCAGGGCTGGAGAGGTAGGGAGGATAGGAGGTCCTCCACGTGTAACAATGCCATCGTGTAAATAATGAGAATGAAAAAAATCAACCAGCGAGAGTAGACAGTGGAAGGAGGTGGCGGAGAGCACCCTCCAGAGGAACATTAGAATTCTTGGGACAGGAGAAGAGGATTCTGTAATGGGGAGGAATGGGGAGAAAGGCAGAAGAGCCAGTAGATGAGACGTCTTAAAAGTCAGAGTTTCAGAAGGTAGGGATAGCCGGGCATGGCACCGCACGCTTGTAATCCCAGTACTTCAGAGTCTGAGACAGGAGGGATCACATGTTCGAGGCCAGCCTCAGCTACTTAGGCCTTCCACAACTTAGTGAGACTATGCTTCAAAATAAAGAATTAAAAAATAAGGGTGGGGGTGTAGCTCAGAAATAAAATGCCCCTAGGTTCAATCCCCAGTACCGCAAAAAAATAAAAAAAGTAAAAGTTACCAGGCATGGTGGCACATGCTTGTAATCTCAGTGCTTGGGAGGCTGAGACAGGAGGATCTCAGGTTCAAAGCCAGTCTTGGCAACCTAGTGAGGCTCTCAGCAACCTAGTGAGTACCTGTTTCCAAATAAGATATGAAATTGGGCTGGGGGTTTAGCTTGGAGATAGAATGCCTCCAAGCTACACCCCCAGTCAATCCCCAGTGCCAAAAATAAATAAAGAAAGAAATAGTCAATGTTTCTCTGGTTTGTACCAGAATCATAAAAATCCTTGTAGGTTTCACAGTGGGCCCGAGCAGATTCATTCACTGTTGGCGACATCATGGGACTTTCTGGGATGCACATGGTGACTTGTTACTGTGCTCGACCCCAGCCTCAGCCTAGAAACCAGCAAGAGTCAGAATTCGGCATCCAGAAGCAGTGAACAGTGCATGAGTAACTAATTGAAAACGGATTGTTTTTTTAAGCATGACAACCAGGTTAGCAATATGGTAAATTTATTATATGCCTTCCATAATGGCAAATCTGGTTAAAATCTGAATGGATCAGGGATAAAATAGGAGAATGATGTACTCTCAGCCCTATTTCTTATTCTTTATTTTGAAACAGGGTCTCACTAAGTTGCCGAGGGCCTCACTAAGTATTTAAGGCTGGCTGCGAACCCAGATCTTCCTATACTGTGATTACAAGCGTGAGCCACCATGCCCAGCTCTGGAAAAGGGTATAGGTCCCTTCCTCCCCCGCGCCTGCAGTTACAGACTCCTCTCTCTCTCTCTCTCTCTCTCTCTCTCTCTCTCTCTCTCTCTCTCTCTCTCTCTGTCTCTCTCTCCCTCTCTCTCCTTCCAGATGCCATGAGCTGAAAGTGGCTTTTCTCCACCACACTCCCTGCTGCCATGGTTTCTGCCTTGGAGCAGGCTGATTGTGGACTGAACCTCTGAAACCATGAATCCAAATAAACCTTCCCTCCTCTAAGTTGTGCTGTCAGGTAACACAATAGAGGACTTGAGCACCTTCGATTTTGTTATCTGTGGGGTATCCTAGAACCAATCCCCCACAGCTACTGAGGGACAACGACAGTATTGTAATAAAAAGTTAAGCAATATTCTAATTAATGAGCCTACTTCTTCATGCATTTGCTCTCTTCCTCGGTCATATCGTACCATGTTTTGTACTTTGAGGTGATAATCAGTGTTGTTGTTATATTCTCAATTTCTTAAACCAACAACTAGAGTCAAACCAACAGTGTTTACATAACTGGATAGAGAAGCCTTTGTTTCTTTTCCTTCCCACAGAAAGAACAGAGACTTCTCCTTCGTAACTTTTTTTTTTTTTTTTTTTTTTTACACTAGCATCTTGGAAGGTTCCCAGTCTCAGGATCTATAAACAGGACTTCCCTTCAGATACAGCTTTTATCTTGATTGGGCAGAGAAAGACAGATTGCTCCCTCATTGATAAAGAGCTTTTTGAAGACTTACATAACTGCTGCCATGATGTGAAAACTCAGGCCGAGGAAAGAGTGGAAAATATTAAATCCTTATTGCTCTCTGTTCAGCTGTGCGCTTTCACAGTCACAAGGTGATGACAGATACAATAACAAAGCAAATAATTGAATAATACCCCATGGCAGATTCGACAAAGAATCGGGCGTCCATCCATTCTCATTTTGCCTCTTTCCCCAGGGAAGAAAGAGGCTGCTGGCACCAACTCCTCCTGGAAAGTTGATCTAGATAGTTCCAGCAAGTGTTACCCTGCCCTAGGCTCACCCGCCCTTCCAATCTTGCCACCAGCCAACCCATTCCGAGGCAATCGAGGCAGGGATGCTGGGTGTTGGGGTGATGATTCAGAAGCTGTGGCATGCACGCAGAAAGATGTCTTCCAGTCAGGGTTCCTTTGTGGTCACATCCTCGCAGACACCCTGATGCAGCTCTTACAATTAGTTGGAGGTTCGCTGTGGCGCTGCTGTTTTAGATTGGGGGGAGGGGGGGTTTGCACAGTCTATGATATAATAACAGCATAATTCGTCTTAGCTTTTTGATTCTCTTTCTTCAAAGGCACCACTCAAACCCAGATAAACTGAGCAGCCAGCCAGGCAGCTTCGCAGAGCAACAATCAGTAAAAGGAGAGTAACATATCACTAAAATAAATTGGAAATACAGCCTCAGTTAACCTGAGTACAATGCAGTTGGGTCTCACTACATTTGAAACATTCTTGAAATAGACATTCTGGAGTTGGCAAGAAAACACCACACACACACACTCACATGCACAGGCACACACACACACACACACACACACACACACACACACACATCTCTGTTGAGTATTTTGGCAATGTATATGTATGTGCTAAGTAGCAATTAGTTCCCTCCAGCTGAAGTTCAGAAATCAAATAATGTGCGGCATAATGCTTACTGAAGTGGATATGTTTTTTTATTATCTATAATTTAGAACCCGTTAATAGACTTCCAAGGATGTTGTCTGGTTTGGAAAAATCACGAAAGAAAATGGAAATGCAGAAAAGAACTGCAGAAAAAATGGAAAACAAATTCAAACAGATTCATCATTAGCCAATGAGGCCAATGAAGTGACTCCCACTGCATACTGTGTTCCTTGCTGTAGACTAGTTTCCTCCCACACCCTCCAAATCAATCTTACCTTATTATTTAAAGGATGCAAATTGAGCCGGGTGTGGTGGCACAGGCTTATAATCCCAGCATTTGGGAGGCTGAGACTGGAGGATCAGGTTCAAGACCAGCTTCAGCTACCTAGTGAGGCACTCTGCAACTCAGTGAGACCCGGTTTCAAAATAAAGAATAAAAAATAGGGCTGGGGGTATAGCTTGGAGGTAGAATGCCCTTGAGTTCAATCCCCAGTACCAATAAATAAATAAATAAATAAATAAATAAATAAATAAATAAATAAATAAATAAAGGATGCAAATTGAGGTGTGTTGCATTACGAGCTTGCTTGGAGTACTCATATGAAAATCTTGAACCAATGTCAGAACCACTTAAACTTTCTCACTACCACAAAGGAAGGAAGGGAGAGGGGGAGGAAGAAAAAGAGGAAAGAAGGAAGGGAGAGAGGGAGCAATGGAGCGAGGGAGGGAAAGACAAAGGGAGGAAAGGAGAGAGGGGAAAGAAATGGATTTCTGCTACTTTGGAAAGTAGTTTGGCCGTTTCTTTAAAAACTGAACTTATAGGCCAGGTGTTGTGGCGCATGCTTGTAATCCTAGTACTTGGGAGGCTGAGCCTGGAGGACCGCAGGTTCAAGGCCAGCCTCAGCAACTTAGGGAGGCCCTGTTTCAAAAAGAAAAGGGGAGGAGGGGCTGGAGGTGTAGCTTTGAGGTAGAATGCCCCTCAGTTCAATCCCTAGAACCACAAAATAAATAAACAAACAAATAAATAAATAAATATCATTGATAAACCTCCCATCATGTACTAGTAATGTGAGAAACTGCTTTGCCGACTTTGATACTAGGTTTTGAATATTAGAAAAATATTTTCTCGGTTTTATAGAGCTGCTCATAATGCAATAGCCACAGGCATGACAAAGTTCAAATTTAATCTACAATACTGATATCTTCCCCATCGCTGCCTAGATGATCAACAACAGAATGAACCAAGCGTGGTTTGCCTTTGTAAATGTCCCTGGTGCAAACTCCAGACACTCTCACGTGGCCAGTTTCAAGCTCCAGCTGAATTCGGAGTTGGGAAGAGGGGCATAGCAGGGGCCCCCACACAGTATTTCCGTCATAAACTTGAAATGGACTTAACTTCAAGAGCAGAGATGGCAGCGAAGTTAATAGGACGTGCTGAGTTCAAAATATACATTATCTTTGTTTTTAACAGAATTTACACAATGGTAAGTTTATACAATTTAATCTCTAATAATTTTCAGTAATTGGCTCATAAAATTCCTTGAGATTTAATAGTTGGTTCTCAAGAACCGATGTAAATTGGCTCCAACACATTGTTGGTTCCACTGTAACCCTAAGGAATTTAGGTCCTTTAGGGTGGAGCCTCGGGAATTTGCATTTTTAATGTCTCCCATGATGATTCTGATTTAAGATACTGTTAGAGAGTCTAATTGCAGAGCCGGGTGTAGTGGCACACACCTATAATCCCAGTCCTTGGGAGGCTGAGACAGGAGGGTCTCAGGTTGAGGCCAGCCTCAGCAACTTAGGGAGATGCTATCTCAAAATAAAAAATAAAATAGGATTGGGGATATCGTTCAGAAGTAGAATGACCCTGGGTTGCATCCCCAGTAACACACACATACACACACACACACACACACACACACACACACACACACACACACTGTACATTTTTTTGCTTTTTAGCTAGTGCTATCATCTGAATATTTCTGTGCCCCCTCTCCCTAGTCATATGTTGAAACGTGGCCCCAGTGTTACGGTGTTAAAGGTTATGATTTGCTCATGAGAACAGACCCTCATGAATGAGATTATTGCCCTTCCTACAGAGCACGAGGGGAGTTTGGTTGCCTCTGTCCGCATGTGAGGACCCAGCCAGAAGCGCCATCTATGAGCAAGGGAATAAGCCCTCACCAGACACCAAATCCTCTGGCACCTTGACTTTGTGCTTCCCAGCTTCCAGAGCTGTGTGAAATAAACTTCTGTTGTTTATAAGCCATCCAGTCTATGGGGTTTTCTTAGAGCATCCTGAATGGACTAAAACAGGTAGCGAATAGGTGATTTTCCAAGACAACATGTTATAGAGAAAGAATGCAAGATAAAGTGTTAGGAACATGAAAGTTCTGGTTCTAATTCTCCTGCTCAAGCATATGGCCTTAGGCAAATCATTAATCTTCTTACTTTCCTAATCTAATGAGGAGTTTGTAGAACTAAGAGAGGATTAGTACATGTAATTTTAAAAAGATTAACTCACATACTGAAGTATTTATGGGTTTAATGACCTGATATCTGTGATCTTTTTTAAAAACATTTTAGGAAATGAAAGGTGTGCACATCTGTAATCCCAGTATTTGGGAGCCTGAGATAGGAGGGTCACAGGTTTGAGGACAGCCTCATCAACATAGTGAGATTCTAGGCAATCTAATGAGACCCTATTTCAAAACAAAAAATAAAAAAGGGCTACGGGTGTAGCTTAGAGGTGGAATGCCCCTGGGTTCAATCCCCAATTACACACACACACACACACACATATATATATATATATATATATATATATATATATATATATATATTGTTAGGCTGAGAGGTAAAAAATAAGATTGGCAAAATGTTTTGCTGATGGGAACACAGGAATTTATTACACCATTATGATATCATTCCTTTCACTTTTGAATTTTTCATGCACATTTGAAATTTTCCATAATGTAAATGTCTGAGGAAGTTGCTAATAAGTAGTCCAGAATCCTTTCTGTCTTTAAAAATATATTTCATATCATTCTTGGGTTTCTAAATATTTTAGTGGGCCAAGGGGTCAAGAATTTGCATCTCCTCTGTATTTGTTGCATAGGAATCTGAATCTACTTCAAAGTCTCAGAGAAAACCAGCAACTGAGCCAGGATCCTAACAACCTTCTCGCCATTTCAGTTTCAGCACGCAATCAGGGGGTTCTGTTGTCCCCCTGCAGCATCAAACAGAAGCAGGGAAGTGAGGAAGAGGCTGCAAGTGGGGAAATTGCTGCAAAGCTTCTACCTTCAGTATTTATTCAAAATAATCCTGCTTCTAAAGCCATGCAATTGGAGACAAAGATTGCTGGAGGCAATTAAAAAGCCAGTCACAAATTACCCTGTAAGCCGATTCTGGGCTGCTAAAAAAAAAAAAACAGATCCCTCCCATTTGTACCTATCATTTCAGAAGGAGAATAATAGAAAAGGAAGGGAGAAAGGATGCAAAGTCAACAGAGTACTTTCTCCTTTGAGGCTGGCGTCCAATACAGAGTTTATCGAATAGCAAACAAGCAGCAGTGTATTTTGCTGAATCTAGGTAACCCTAAGCAGTGTCAGCTATTCATGCAACAAATGCTTTTTGGGTATCTATCATATACAAAGCAATATTTTGAATATTGGTATTACTAATTTAGTACACACACACACACACACACACACACACAATGATTTTCAGTTTGGGGTAGTGAGCCTAGAATTACACAAAGTCTTTGTAGAGAATAGAATCTGTTTCTGGCACATGATCATCTATATACCAGATTCTCTTCCCTTCGTTTGTGGTTCAAATATAGTGCATTGGTGTGATTTTATTCTATGATCACAGTAACACTATCATCAAAATTTACCTATTTTGTTTATCCTCCTTGTCCTTGTAAATGGATACTTGTGATAGTATAGTCATACTTTCTTTAGACCTGGCTTCTCAACCTCAGAGCTATGGGCAATTTGTGAACGATAATCTGTTGGGGTGACCATCCTGGACCCAGGGTAGGAGGTTAGCAGCAACCCAGACCTTTACCACTAGATGGCAGTAGCACACCCCTTCCCCACCCCAGTCAAGATACCAAAAAAGTCTCCAGACCTTGCCAAATAAATGTCCCTTGGGCCAGAATCACCCCCAGTTGAGAATCGCTGTTCTAAAGCACTCCTGGTACAAATAACACGTAGAAACTCCACGCTGAAAATATTTTTTATTTTATCACATTCCACTTTCCCACCTTGACAAATAAATCCTTGTTTTATTCCTTAATGCACTGTAAGATCTTAGTTTGCTACGGAAACGATGTTGATCACATTATTACATGGAAACACTAGTGATACAGAAGCAGGTTTCCCCCCTAATGTCTCACTTCGCAAGAGAGATGGGGGTACAGAGTGAAGAGAAGGCACTGGACCTCCCCCACGTTGTCCTGATGACGAACTTTAGTCTTCTGTGGGCAAGCCCATGTTTTTTACTGAAACATTCCCAATCATATCATGGGGACTGCAAAATACTATTAAAAATCTTTCTATTCTCCAGGCTTGGTGGAGCACACCTATAATCCCAATACTTGGGAAGCTGAAATAGGAGGATTGAAGGTTTAAGACGATCCTCAGCAACTTAGCAAGACCCTGTTTCAAAACAAAAAAATAAAAATAAAAAGGACAATGGGATACGTTCACAAACATATCAAAGTCAATCACTAAGCCGAACATGAGAAGGAGGGAGGGGGAAAAGAATGGGGTGGGAATTGGGGAAGGGCTAAAAGAGTGCTGTGTGCATGTATGCCTCTACCAGCTTGTACCTCATTAAGATGTATGACTCCAATGTACCAATAAAAAAATGAGCAGTACAAAGACTGAACACCTCTGAAACATAAAAAAGGAGAGGGATCATGGGGGTATAGCTCTGTAGAATTCCCCTGAGTTCAATCCTTAGTACCAAAAAAATGTTTTTCCTATTCTTTCATATAAAGCTCTCTCTATATGAATGGTTATTTCTTAGAATGGATTTCTCAATAATAAAATTACTGTCTCAGTGCTATAAATGTATTGCCAAATTGTTTTACCAGAGAGTTGTACCAATTCACATCAGTTATCTCTAGTTTGAAATGTCACTGACTCTTCTAAACTCGACTAAAACAAGAAGACTTTTTCCCTCCACCTTGAGGATATTGGCTTTCTCAGTTCTTTGGAATGATTTCCAATTTCTGGGAACTATTACTGCTATGATCAAAAGTGAAGAGCTTGTTTTATAGCTGTTGACCTTACTTCTATTGCTTGACAGTTAGCTGTTATAGGCTTTATTATACTCCTCCCTCAAAAAATTGAATCAAATAGGCACATAGAGAAACATGAAAGTTATAAGCAAGTTCAGAAATTACAAATGGGGTAATAAACTCAGCTACCTAGTGAGGCACTCCACAACTTAGTGAGACCCTGTTTCAAAATAAAGAATAAAAAATAGGGCTGGGGTATAGCTCGGAGGTAGAATGCCCCTGAGTTCAATCCTGAGTACCGCAAAAAAAAAAAAAAAAAAAAAGGGAGTAATAAATCAATAAAGAGAACGTGAAATATGAAAATGCTCTCCTTTTTATTCTATTGTCTGCAGTGTTGTGATATTTAGGATGTGACTCATCTGATGTCATTTCTGAAATAGAAATGTCATATCCGGATGCTATTATACCAGTTAGATTAGGTCTCCCTGCGATACCTGGAAATTCCCTGTTCTGGAAACACGTGTAATGCAAACAAAAGCCATAGCCTTTTATCCGTACTCAAGCCACCAACAAAATCACGTTAATCTTTCCCTTATTTTGTGATTTAAAATATTTGAGTTTCACTTCTAAGACATTGGTTCCAAGATTGCCCTCCTAAGGTATCAACTGCACAAAGTAAGAAAAATAAGTTTAAATTCAATAGGTTTTTTTTTTCTTTAAAATCTATTTCATTAAGGCTGGAGATGTAGCTCAGTGGTAGAGTGCTTGCCTAGCATGTGTGAGGCTCTGGGTTCAATCTCTGGTTTGCAAAACAAAATTCATTTCATGCTCTTATACTATTTATACAATTATAAGAGAGAAAATGAATATACATTTTCACCAACTTTAAAGAAATAAAAAGGACCATACAAGAGTATTATAAGCAGTTGTATGCCAACAAATAGATAACCTAGGTGGACTGAACAACGTTTTCTAAACACACAGTCTACCACAACTGGGTCAAGAGGAAATGGACAGTATGAAGAGGCCTATAACTAGTAATGAGAATGAATTGGCAAGTCCAGCACCACATGGCCTCACTGGTAAATTCTACCAAATATTTAAGAAGAATTAGTATCAACATTTCTTAAACTCTTCCAGAAAATTGAAGAGAGGGGGAACATTTCCTAATGAGGAGACCAAGATTAACCTGATAACACAGGCAGGCAAAGACCCTAAAAAACTACGGATCACTATTCCATGTGAATGTTGATGGGAAAATCCTCAAGAAAATAATCACAAATCAAATTCAGCAGCATTTTAAAGGGATTATACACCATGAGCATATGATATGTACTCCCAGAATGCAAGGATAGTCTAACATATGAAACTCAATCAATGAAATAGACCACATCAGTAGAATAAAGCATGGAAACTCACATAATCATCTCAATGCAGAAAAAGAATTTAGTGAAATTCATCACATTTTCATGATTAAAAAACACTCAACAAATTAGGAATAGAAATAAATTTCTTCAACATGATAAAGGCAATATATAAAAACTCACAGCTAACTTTATACTTAATGGTGAAAGATTAAAAGCTTTTTTCTCAATCAGGAATAGGAAGTTTGCCACGTCTTGTTCTAGGAAGTCCTAGCCAGAACAATTAGGCAAGAAAAGAAAAAAGTATCCAAATTGGAAAGAAAGAATCAAAATTATCTGTTAGTAGGTAACACAATCTTACATGTAGAAAACTCTATTCAACACACATGCGTACAAACTGTTAGAACTAAAAAAAAAAAAATCAATAAAATTATAAAATACAAAAGCAACACACAAATATCATTTCACTGTCTGTACATTAGCAATAAGCAATCCAAATAGGAAATCATTTCATTTATATAGCACCAAAGAGAATAACCATATAAGAATAAATTTGATTAAGGAGACAAAAGACGTGTACCCCAAAACTACAAAGCATTGCTGAAAGAAATTAAAGGAGGTACACACTTGTAATCCTAGTACTTTCAAGCCTGAGACAGAAGGATCACAGGTTAAAGGCCAGTCTCAGCAAGTTAGTGAGACCCTGTTTCAAAATAAAAAATAAAATAGAGCTTTAAATCACTTTGCTTGATTTAAAACAAAAACCAAGTCACAGCATACTAGTCCCCACTGTCCCACCACCAAAACTTTTAAAGAAGGGCCAGGTTTGAGGCCACCGTGCAGTAACTTTAGAAAGACCATTCCAAAATATAAAATTAAAAAGGGCTGAGGGTGTATCTCAGAGGCAGAATGGCCCTGGTTTAATCCCCAGTAAATAATAAACAAACAAACAAACTTACTTACTTTTTAAAAGGGGGGAAATGGGCTTAACTCCTAACCTTGGAGAAAGTTCTGGAGGTATACAGATGTACAGTCCTCGGGGAGTGATATGAAAGAGAAATGTTATATTGTTTTAGTTTTACAATGTGCATCACGCATTCTTATGATTTTAAAAAACATCATGCATTTTTGAGGACACAAATAAACAGTTCATTAACAAACGAAATAATACCAGTAAATATGGGCAGTTGATTAATCTTAGTCATAATCAAAAGAGAAACTAACTAAATATATGCTGTCATTTTGCTTCTATCAGATTAGAAGAGCAGGAAACACAATCGCCAACGCTGTTGTGTGCTTAGTGATGGTGGCAGGACCAACCAGTTACATCCCTTTAGTAAAGCAATTTGGCAATACATCTAAGAGCTCTAAAACTGTTCATAAGCTTGACACCATGAATTCATTTCTGATAAATCCACCTGAAGAAATAATATATAAAAACTTCCACGGTGTGAATTGCAGAGTGACATTTCAGTCAGCATTGGGACATATATACAATACTAGTGCCATGAGATGATACTGATGCTGAAAAACTCCTATTGCCCGCTGATCTCATGGCCATCCTGACATCATAGCACATTGCTCGTGTGTTTGTGGTGATGCTGTTGCAAACAAACCTACTGCGCTGCCAGTCATATAAAACTACAGCACATACAATTACGTGTCATATATAAGACTGGATCATGATAATAAGTGACTGTGTTACTGGCTTATATATTTACCATACTAGACTTTTATCATTATTTTAGTGTCCTCCTGGAGTGCACTCTTTTTATATATACATAAAAGTTAACTGTAAAACAGCCTCAGGCAGGTCCCTTAGCGGGTGTTCCAGAATAATACTGGCTGGTAGGATGTGCCTACAGGAGGCAGGCACCGGGGGCATGGCCTTAGAGATACGTCCCTGGTCCCTTGCTCTCTCCCTTTCTTCTCTGCTGCTGAGCAGCTCTCCTGTGGCATACCCTGTGTCTGCCTTGGAGGTAGCCATCCATGGACTGGACCTCTGAGAGCCTGAGCCCAAATCAATCTGTCCTCCTCTAAGTTGCTTTTGTTGGAGATTTTGGTCACAGCGATAAAAATGCTAATACAGTCCCTTTACAGGGATGCATTTTTAACCTTTTATAGAGTATTTTTTATTGTACCTGTCGTCCCCCAAGCTGGACCCTCAACCGTGAGGCCCCAATAGAGACGATAACTGAACGTTGCTGGTTCAAACTTCTCTTTATTATACCTCTCTCTCTCTCTCTGGGATCAAGGACACTACCCAAGCAGTAACAGTTACAGTACCGCAACCGTCTCTCCAAATAGTGCCTTTCCAACAGACTCCCAATAACCCCTCTCCCCAACAATCAACCTTCCACCAGCAACCCACCAACCACCAGCAACCAACCACCCAGCAACCGCCCACCTTCTCCTCAAAACCTTCTTCTCCCGCAGGAGGTGGAGGCTCTTAAAGCCGTGCAGGGCCTGAGCCACGAGGTGCCTCATACAGCTCTCACCTGGGCCGGCCACAGAGCGTGGCGCAGCCCTAGGATGTTACCACCTGCAGCCACTTCTGGCACTCTGCCAAGCACCATCTAGAGGCAGGGTCTTTCCGGCCGGGCTAAGACCCCAACATCACCTTTCTATGTTTAGATAGGCTTAGATGCACAAATGCCATTGTGTTGCAATCACTTATGGTATTCAGTGCAGTAATACGCTCTTCAGGCTTATAGCCTAGGAGCAATAGTATTGTAGTATTAATTTTTAATCCTTCCTTTCATCCTTCATATAAGCATTTTTAAAAGTATAGTTATAATTGTACCATATAGACAGTTTTGAACTCTGATTTTTCATATTTTTTCTGTAAACTTAAGCATTCTAGGTGGCCTAGGTGTGTAGTAGGCTGTACTATCTAGGTTTGTTTGAGTACTGTGATGGTCACACAATAACAAGATCACTTAATGACACATTTCTCAGAATGTGTCTTTGTTGTTAAGTGATGTGTGTCTCTGTGTGAAAAAGCAGAAATAATAAAAGTTCAACAATATCGAATTGATTAAATGAATTATATACATGCATTAAGTAAAATTAGACAACTCGGAAGAGAATGCCTTTAAAGAACTATTTGATAATATAAAAATGACATCAAAGAATGCTTAAGTTTACAGAAGAATATGAAAAATCAGAGTTCAAAACTGTCTATGTGGTACAATTATAACTATATTTTTTAAAATGCTTATATGAAGGATGAAAGGAAGGATTAAAAATTAATACTACAAGCCAGGCATGGTGGCACACACTTATAATCCCAGTACTTCAGAGACTGAGACCAGAGGATCCAGGTTCGTGGTCAGCCTCGGCTACTTAATGAGGCCTTCCGCAACTTAGTAAGACCCTGTTTCAAAATAAAGAATAAAAAATAGGACTAGGGGTGTAGCTCAGAGGTAGAATGACCCTGAGTTCAATCCACGCACACACACAAAAATGAATATGACAGCCTGGCACAGTGGTGCATGTAATCCCAGTACTTGGGAGGCTTGGACAGGGGGAATCACAGGTTTGAGACCAGCCTCAGTAACTTATCAAGACCCTCTTTCAAAATAAAAAAAAATTTTTTTTAAAGGGCTGTATCTGTTGGTTGTAGATAGAATGCCACTGGGTTCAATCCCCAGTACCAGTGATGATGATGGTGATGATGATGATGATGATGATAAGCCAAATATTACCCCCAAATGGTTGTGTTTCCTTTCATGCATGTAAACTCCTACCACAGGGCTGGCACATAGGAACTATTCAATAAAGAATAGACATTAAGCTGGATCTGATGGCGCAGGCCTGTAACCTACTACTTGGGAGGCTGAGACAGAAGGATCACAGGTTTGAGGACAGACTCAGCAACATAGCAAGTTTTCAGCAACCTAAGGAGACCTTGTTTCAAACAAAAAAATAAAAAGGGGTGGGGATGTAGCTCAGAGTAGAATGCTCCTGGGTTTAATTCCCAGCAACACATGCACACAAAAAAAGAGTAGACATTATTTCTATTTTGCTATTATCATCTTTAATAGCACAAAGTACTTCTATTCTTTTATATTTTTACTTAGTGCATATATTGTTTTAAAATAAAACAAATCCTTTTGAAAGTGTTAAGTGCTAAATATTAATGGTGGTGACATCTGCATGTTAGAATTATAGGTAATTCATTTATTCTTGTTGCGTATCTGCTTTTTCTAAATTTCACACAAGAAACACATATTACTTATCTAAAATTTAAAAGGTATTTGTGCTTTTTAATATTTAACACATATATTTAGTATATATGGTTTTTACTGATCCAAATACATTGCTGTTCTTAAATTCACTCTAAGTCTATTTACTGAAATCATATTCACTACAATATGTTTACAATGGAGATAGGCATACTGGAAAATTAAGGCATGTATGTGTGTGTGTGTGTGTGTGTGTGTTTTGAAGAACCCAGAGGCATTCTACCTCTGAGCTACACCCAGCTCTTTTTTATTTTTAATTCTGAAAAAGGGTTTTGCTAAGTTGCTAAGTTGTTGAGGCTGGAATCGAATCTGTGATCCTCCTATCTCAGCCTTCCAAGTACTAGAATTACAGGTGTGTACCACCATGCCCAACTAAGACTTATACTTTTTCCACATATACTTCTGTTAAGTTTTTACATTCTTATATTGAATCTAAAAAGAAGAAAAAACAAAAACTGCTTTGTTTTCAAACTACAATCAGGGCACATAATATTCCTGCTAAACACTCACCCAGTAACTATCAACTAGGAAATCTCAATCAGATACATAGCTTTTACGACATAGACCAATGTGTTTGGAAGGTAGTTCAGAAAAAAGAAAAAAGAGCCAAGTAGCCGGCTACTTGGTTGTCTTGGTAACTGAAGCAGCTGTACGAAACCATTCTCTATTATTGTCCAATCCTGTCACAGAAAGAAAATTTTCAAATGGGAAAGCAGATGTGCCAAGGGTATAATTAATCTCCCTGAAAAACGAGATCATTAAAATAATGTCAGTGGACATAAGGAAGAAAAAGAATCCAAACAAAAGAACTAGCAAAATACAAACCGAACACCAAAGGGTGTTGCGTGCTTGGTTCCCTTTATACGGTCATATGGAATATTTTGCAACAGGCTCCAAATCTCTGCAGCTGGAGTGTGAGGACTCCCGGGCCAGCGGGGCTTACTCAGAAACCAGTCAGGGTGGAAAAAAAAAGCGTCCTGCTGCCAAAATCACTAACACAAAGGAATGGAACTGCTGGGGGCAAGCCCCAAGGAGGAACCAGTATGACTTCATGGGCTAAATCCCTCTAAATGGAAGTCTAGTTCCAACAGCCCCATGTAAAATGTGGAGTTAATCCTAACTAACCCAATTAAGAAAATAAAGCTTTGGAGCAATTGCATGCGATGGCCATCACAGAGCTGTGTTAGTATTTTACACAGTTATGCATTTACATAGCTTTCTGAAACCGATTGGTTATAGTTAACCACATATGTGCTACCCATTCCAATTCTGGGAAGTACAAATTTCCAATAGATGGTACAGATGGCTCTTGGCTGGGTGAGATATTTGGCTGGCTTCAAGTCAGCTGGACTAGTCACAACTGGAAATGTTAATAACACTTTTATTAGACTTTGAGAGTATAAAAGAGACCCGGGGTCTTGTATCTGCCTCCCTGACCTCTTCATTTGTCATATTGTTCAGCACAGGTGAATAATTTTTAATAAGTCAATAAACCAGCTCAGAAAAATGGCAGCAATTTAGTTAGCAATCAAAAAAGATCGACCCTCAGATTCAAGCAGTTAACAGATAAAATAAGCAGCATTCTGGTTAGACCAGCTTCAAAAAGAATTTTTTTTTTTTAAGTTAAAAGGAAAACTCAGGTCTGTGCTATTTGAATTACCACAAAGAAAGGGAAAAATGACTTTAATTATAAACCTCGTTTTTATATTTAAGCATAAAGTTTCTAGGCACTTTTCTTATTACCAAAACAAATTGTGTTCATTAGCAGTCCCTGGAGGAGGAGGTGGAGTAAAAGGAGGAGGAGGAAAAAAAAAAAAAAAAAAAAACTGAGACAAGAGAAAAGAAAATGAACACAAATCTCAGTGTCCCAGCGACAGCCACTGTGGACAGGCCTGAGATAGATATATCCATATTTCCTTTGCATGTGCAAATTTCCCCCCAAATGTATTTTTTTAATAGTTTCTTCACTTAAAAATGTACTTTGCAGCCAGGCGTGGTGGTGCACGCTTGTAATCCCAGCATTCAGGAGGCTGAGACCGAAGGATCCGGGTTTGCAGCCAGCCTCAGCTACCTAGGGAGGCACTCCACAACTTAGTGAGACCCGGTTTCAAAATAAAGAATAAAAAATAGGGCTGAGGCTGTAGCTTGGAGGTAGAATGCCCCTGAATTCAATCCCCAGTACCGCAAAAAAAAAATGTACATTGTGAGCCGAGTATGGTGGTACACACCTGTGATCCCAGTACTTGGGAGGCTGAGACAAGAGGATAGCAGGTTCGAAGCCAACATCAGCAACTTAGAGACATTTTTTTTTTTTTTTTTTTTTTTTTTTTTTTTTTTTTTTTTTTTTTTTTTTTTGCGGTACTGGGGATTGAACTCAGGGGCATTCTACCTCCGAGCTATACCCCCAGCCCTATTTTTTTATTCTTTATTTTGAAACCGAGTCTCACTGAGTTGCGGAGTGCCTCACTAGGTAGCTGAGGCTGGCCGCGAACCCGGATCCTCCGGTCTCAGCCTCCCAAATGCTGGGATTACAAGCGTGCGCCACCACGCCCGGCTTTAGAGACATTTTTTGAAATAAAAAATATTTTTCTTATTTCAAAAAATTAAAATTAAAAAAGTCTGGGTGTGTGTCTTGAGAGGTAGAATGTCCCTGGGTTCAATCCCCAGTACAAAACAAAAACAGGAAAGAACCTCAAATGTACATTATGTCTTCCTCGCTGCCTTTCTATGCCATTTTTCCTTCTTTCCCTTACGAACAATTTGGTCCAAAAGTCATGGTGTGGTGCCAAGCAAGATAGGCAGCCCTGTGTTTGGTGTAAGGGGTTGGGTGGAGCGAGGCAGTCCATGGCAGCCCAGTCAGCCAGAGTCTGAAGAGGGTGAGGAGGGGAAGGGGGACCCCAGCAATCCTGTGTGAACTGTCAGAATCCAAGAGGAAGAGGAGGACTTCAGCCTGAGGGGCAGCCTGATGCCCAGAGGCCCCTTCCAGGGTGACCAGGGCATCCTCGAGCGGATGGGGAACTGGTCTACACATATGGGGGTCTACATGAGTTAATCAATATTTTTGAGGATAGAGGGAACCGGCATTCTCACTTCAAGAAGGAA
>PVLC010015227.1:0-37772 GCA_004027655.1 Graphiurus murinus
ACATATCAGTGGAGCAGGATTTAATGTCTAGAAATAGAGTGACGCATATAGGGCCAATTGATTTTTTATTAAGACACAATAGCTCTTCAGTGGAAAAAGAATAGTCTTTTCAATAAGCGATAAAACAAGTTTGTCTGTGCAAAAAGTGATTACTGTTTCTACCTCACATCATATACAAAAAACTAACTCAAAATTTATTATTGATCTACAGGGAATATCTAAAACTATAAACTATCTAGGAAAAGCACACAAGAAAAATCTTTATGAGGATAGATGAGAATTTCTTAGATGCAACATCAAAAGAATGAATCTAAAAAGAATATAAATGATAAATTGGACTTCTAACTTTTTGGAAGACACTGTTAAAAAGAAAAAGAAAAGTGACAGACTGGGAAAATATATTCATAGTAATATAAAATAAAACAAATATATCCAAAGGAAGAAAGTTATAGACCAAAAAAATAAAGATTTGAACACACCCATAAAACACTGTCAATCCAACACATGAAAATATGCTGCATTATTAACCATCAGGGAAATACAAATTAAAAATACAACTATATACCATAACAGATCTATTTGACAATACTATGAGCTGACAAAGAGGCAGAACAATTGGAATTCTCATACACTTCTTGACTGAAATGACAAATTATTCAATCACTTTGAAAACTGCTCAATGTTGTCTTATAAATTAAACACAGTTGTGCATGGTGTTGCACTCCTGTAATGCTAATATATGAGAGGCTGAGACAGGAGAATCTCAGATTTGAAGACAGCCTCAGCAACCAGTGAGACTCTCACCAACCTAGCAAGACCCTGTTTGAAAATAAAAAATAGGTCTGGGGAGTATATATTGGAAGTAGAATATCCCTGGGTTTAATACCAGTACTACATAAATAAATAAATTACTTAAACATACACTTGCCACAAAACCCAAAAATTCTACTCCGAGGTTTTTATTCTAGAAAAATGAAAAGTCACAATCCCACACACACACAAAAATCTTTATGTGAACATTTTGAACAATTTTATACATAGTCATCCCACCTTGGAAACAATCCAAATGTCCTTCAATGGAGGAATAAATGACAAACCACAGTACATCCACAAAAAGGAATTATACTCAGCAATAAAGAGGAATAAACTACTGGTATACTTGATATTATAGATGAAGTATATTATGCAACTAAAAGACATCCTATTATGAATATAGTGCATTACATATTTAATAATTACATTTATAATACCATCTGGAAAAGGCAAAATTATAAAGATTAATAATAGATGAGTGATGCCAAGAGATGAGAGTGAGAATATGTTGTTTACAACATGACTCGGGGAAAATTTTTTTGGTGTGATGGAAATATTCTATACATTTGTCTTGGGGATGGTTATACAATCATTTGCATTCATCAAAACTTGCATAATTATACACTAAATGAGTTCTTTTCCTGTGTCTAAATTGTCCTTTAATTTTTAAAATGAGGACTAAAGCTTTTTAGTCAATGAGGCATTTACTGACATACTTCCATTTAAATTACTCTTCTTCAAAAAGTTGTCCAATTAAATTAAGAGTTTAACAATTTGGTATTATTAAATCAAATCTGAAATATTTTTTATTTCTGTGCTAAGGCAATTTATATCTAAGTAAAGAGCTTGTTATTTTTCTAATAAAACATGCTAAATGGAATCACTATGTAAAACATAAAAGAATGTTTACTACAGAATAAAACTTTCAAGATTGTATATACTCGGAGTACCTTACATGCCCCAAAATGCTTCTTTATAACATATTTGGTTCCACGTAACTGTTTTGCAGTTGTGTAATAGCAAAGCCATTATTTTTAACTTGCTAAATATAGCTACCATTTCTGTGACACTATGACAATTAAAAGTACATAAAATCCCATGACTGTAGCCTTTAGAAAAATCGCAATAAACATACTAAAATTTTGCATAGCTATGTGCATTATCTGACCATAATTTGGGTCAGATGTACCATTATAGATTATATAGAGACAAGAAAAGTTCTAATTTTTTCTAACAAATATTATAAAGAAAAACATGTTTTAATTATAAAACACATTGAAGATTATAACCATAGCTACTAGAAGAAAAGAAATAAAACTGTAAAAGTATTTAACAATAAGATAGAACCGAGAACTTTTAAGATATGAATATTTCGAAACCCCTCAAGGAAGTACAGGAAAGATCGAAGCCTTTAAATATAAGCTTTCATTATTAAAAACCACTGGGAGCTGTTGGGAGAAGACACACACATCTTCTTTACTGGCCCTTTGGGAGGTAACATATTTATATTAAGATTACATACATCTCCTTTTTGGTTTTGCTACCTGATTCATCAGTGCACTGGCTGCTGTACTCTAGCTATCTTTTTTTCACCAGCTATTAAAAACACTTTGGTTGTCAAAAATTCACAAGATAATTGGTCTTTTGGCCCTAATTGATTTGTAATACATGTCATTTAAAAATTAAAGGACAGTGGACTCAGTTTTCTAATGAAAAGAAAGTGTGGTTTTTAAAGGTTGAGTTGATGGGGTTTTGACTAGACAAATGAGCTATTAATGTCCTTTAAACAACCCATTAGTTGCTAACGGTTTCAAGGACATCTGTTGATGACACTGAAGTTGATCAATTTTAGGTGCAATTTTACTGTTGGGAAATTCAACCACCAACTCATTGAGAAATTTAAATGAGGTTAATGGTTTTATGTCTACCATCTTTATAAAACACAGTTGATTTTTGTCAGCCTCTATCCCAGAAAAGCAATATGGTAAAACAAGGAGAGAACACCTATAGTCTTTGATTTAAATCAAGCTTTGACTTTGCACACGTTAATACAACAGTAAGTTTCTTTTGCAATACTTTTCAGTAAATTTAAAGACTATAGATACAATATTTCATAACATAAAGTTAAAATAAATAAGGGGAAGATACAAAATATTCACCCTTCCAAATATAAACTGATGGGTAAAAATAATGCATGTCTCATTTTTTTCTAAATAATTAATTTTATTCAGAATCCCTGTGCCCCAGTGCTGGAGAACTTTCACCCTGCATTTTTTTAAGGTACCTATCCTCTCATAAAGTTAAAACAATTGTGCAATATCAAATTCCCCATTCGTCATTGGTTCTCCACATTGTCCTTGTGAATATTATAACAGTTGACATCCTTGCTTCATGTCTGATAGCCATGCATATGCTATGAAATACTATTAAGCTTCTTTTTCCTGCAGCCTTGGTATCTGCCTCAAAAGTTGACAGAAAGTAAAATTCTAGAGTTTTTCAGAATACTCTCCTTACTAGTATGAGACCTTGAGCAACCAATGTAATCATTCTGACCCTCAATTTATTCAGCTCTAACATAGACAATACAACAATTACCAGACTGAGCTCTTGTGGCACTGAATAATATGATTTACATGAATGTCAAGCACATTTTAATAAATTTTTGCTATTTGGTAGCTATATATTTGTTGAGAAAGAATATCTCCCTAACCAAATTTAGTCTGGCTCTTCTAAGTTCTCTTCTCAACTTACCCTTTAATCTTGGACTTCAGTGTCTACCCTTGCCTGGCCTGTACTATAGTTTTAGAAGAATCCTGTTAAGTCAATTTAGAGAGAATTTCCTACCCTTGACATTTTTTTTTTTTTTTTTTTGCGGTACTGGGGATGGAACCCAGGGGCATTCTACCTCCAAGCTATACCCCCAGTCCTGCTTTTTTATTCTTTATTTTGAAACCGGGTCTCACTAATTTGTGGAGGGCCTCACTAAGTAGCTAAGGCTGGTCATGAACCCAGATCTTGTGGTCTCAGCCTCCAAAGTACTAAGATTACAAGCATGCCACCACACCTGACTCACCCTTGACATTTGATCTCCTGTGACATCTGGTTAAATTCCTCTTTCTTCATCTTCTTAATATCCTTATCTGCCTTTAGCAAGTATCACAATTTATCCTTCTTGGTAATTTTCCATCCCACCACCACCACCCCAAATCTGCTTCTTGGCTATAAATGCCCCACTTTTCCATACTGTAGTTGAATTGCTGAGATCTCTCCTTCTCTATTGTAATAATTCCTAAATAAAATCTCTTCTCACAGCTTTAACTACGTATTCAGGTCCTGTTTGCCTTAATAAGGATTGTCAGGATCAGTTTTTTTCTAGAAGATATGTGACAAATAATGGTAAATAACAAAAATTAAAAAGCATATCACAAAAGCTAATTTTATAATGAGTGATTTAATTCATTATGAGTCTCTATAAAGCATGAATGAGATAAATGGAATTAGACATCGTTTTGTCTTTCAAGTATTTTATATACATCCAAACAAATATACATATACTAAAAAATTATTGATTCATTTGTGTTTGTGCTTAATGTATGTGAAGAATTAATGGGATATTCTTGTAGAAATTTTAAACATAAAGCAATTCCAAACATAATTATAAATGATTATAGGATATCAGATTATTAAATTAACAGTATATTGTATCATCAGAGTAGATAATGAGGAGTCACAAATGTAGAATAACATAGAAAATAAAGAGACAAGGTCTCTCTCACTTTCAGGGTTCTCCCTTGAATGTGTATTTCTTGCTTTCCTAAATAAGTCTGTTTCTATTTCTTAAAAAAAAACAAAAACAAAGAGACAAAAATACAGTTTAATCAAATATCAAATGAATCATACAGGTCTCATATGATACATTAAAAAAAAAAACTGAATTTTGAGTTGTTGAGGAAAAAGAGATTCCCTTTCTTTCAGTGTGGTTAACTTTGGGCTGAGAATCAGGTTTCGTGTAAAACAGAAACACTGAATGAGTCCCTACTTACATCAGGCTAATAACAATAAAGTAATAGTAAGAAGATAATAATAGCAGCTTAACTGCTCCTCAAAGCTTTCAGAAATAATATCCTATGAGATTCACAGGTAGAAGTAGAGGGTCTGGGGTATATTCTCTTTTAGAAATTCAAATCTATTCACCCGGGTTCAATGAATCTGTTTCTATGAAGCATTTCCATTGGACACAACAGCCGATATCATGACCACATAAAGAATGTGACTGATCTACTCCTGTCTCCATGTGAGCCATAGGAGGAAGATGCTTCTCTTACAACAGAGCTCAGTCTTTGGAGTGATGCTTCGCTTCAGGCCACGTCAAGATGCCTGCTCATTTTCCCAAATGAGTCCTAAATGCTGAAGGCAACACAAGGCTTTTAGGTTTTCCCCAAACCTGGTAGATTAAACAGCCATTCAACAGGCTCCTTGGAGAAGCTATTATAGAAATTAAAATGCCCTTTTTAAAGTTGCATAAGTCCCTACTAGAGCTCTGTTTCATCCCCTATGCCATCTTGCTTCTCTATGTAAAAAAATAAAAATGCTTATGGATAATGTTCATTGCACTGGGAATATCCAAAGCAATGAATGGCTTTTAGAGTTGATTAAATGCTAAAGCGAAGCTTTTTGATAACCATGAGAGCTGACTATTGTAAGTGTACTCTAGTGTCATGAATATTACTGCTAATACATGATAAGATTTTTAAAAGGACATAATAAAGTGTAATAAAGAATAGATCACTTCCTTTCCTTTTGAGGTTTAGAAAGAGCTATCTTCTTTGCCTTTGGTCTTTACAACAACGGCAAAAGAGAAGCCCTTTTAAAGTGAGTGACTTGGCCAGGGAGGTTATATAATAAGATTAATAGCTTAAAGGAATGGACTGTGCAACAGGCCATGATGAGGTTAAAGATATTTTAATATCAAAAAGGGCTTTGAGGAGAATACAATTTGACATTTATGGGCTGACATTGACAGAAACATTTGTCTATTAATAAGAACGGGTGCCTCTTTCTGTATATTGCTTAGCTGGGGAGATTGTGAGAACAGCACTTTATAGTACTGGAAGTATGTTAAGTAAAAATATAGTAACTGGAAGAATTACTATAGTGAAGTGAACTATTGCACTTAGAATCAGTGTTTTGAATTATATTTCAGAATTATATTTTTGAATTATGTTTGGTTCTTTAAAAACTAAAAAGCATTTATTAAAGTGTTAATTCTATATATTAAACTAGGATGATTGCCATACTGATTGGGGTTATGTGAAATCTCAAGGTAGTTTTGATTTGCATCTCTCTGATTGCTAATGATGTGGAACATTTCTTCATACATTTATTGGCCATTTGTATTTCTTCTTTTGTGAAGTGTCTATTTAGATCCTTTGCCCATTTTTTAATTGGGTTATTTGTTTTCATGGCTGTGATTTCCTTGAGTTCTTTGTATATCCTAGATATTAGACCTCTATCTGTAGAGTAACTGGCAAAAATCTTCTCCCACTCTGTAGGCTCTCTGTTGAGGTTCTTGATAGTTTCCTTTACCTTGAGATTTCACCTAACCCAAATCAGAATGGCAATCATCAAAAACACGAACAACAACAACTGCTGGCGAGGATGTGGAGAAGTGGGAACTCTAATACACTGTTGGTGGGATTGCAAACTAGCGCAACCACTTTGGAAAACAATATGGAGGATCCTCAGATTAATGGCAATGAACCTATCATATGATCCAGCAATACCACTTCTGGGTGTCTACCCAAAAGAATGGAAACCAAACTATCAGACTGACATATGTGTGTCTATGTTTATAGCTGCACAATTCACAATAGCCAAACTATGGAAGCAGCCAAGATGTCCATCATCAGATGAATGGATTACAAAACTATGGGATATGTACACAATGGAATTTTACTCAGCCATAAAGAACAAAATCATGTTATTTACCAGGAAATGGACACGACTGGAAAACATTATGTTAAGTGAGATTAGCCAGTCACAAAGAGTAAAGAAGCATATGTTCTCCCTAATATGGGGATGCTAGGGGGAAGATGGGGCATAAGAGGATCTCCAGATGGAAAAGAAGGGACCCTGGATAAACAAAGAAGTTGATTTAACCGAAAGGGATGGATGGGGGGGCACCCTAATGTACATCAAGGTTACTCACCAAACTGAACTTGAGAGGGAGGGAGGGCGAGGGAGTGGGGTGGAAATTTGGGGAAGGGGTCAAATGAGAAATGTGGGCACATATGTCGTTATCAATTTATACCTAACAAAGATGTATGCTTACAATGCACGCATAATTTAAAAAAATAATAATAAAATAAGAATTGTAAAAATAAACTAGGATATATTGAAAGGATATTATCTTCTCAATACTCAGAAATCCTCTTTTTAACTTTGGAAATAAATTAATATTATCAATATGCAGAAATAATCAGAATTTGGGCAGTCTAGATGAATTTTATTTTCAAATATTGTAGTTATATGACCATATATTATAAGCTACAGATAAAATCATGAATCAAGGACTAATTGGCTAATTATAGTATGTATTAACTTAAAACCTTTCTAGTTTTATAGATAGCCTATGCCAGAACACAGGATTTCTCCACTTAATTTGGTAGACTGGTGCTTCTCTGTCTTTAGGGGAAGAGGTGATTTCAGGAACCACTAGTCTATGACCTGGACCATGGAAGGTCTGTCATGGACCCACAGCAACAGGAGGATACTGCTTTAGACAGAGATAGCAGACAGATATTGACACAAAGGCCAACACTGTCACTTGATGGTTCTGTGATCTTGGCTAAAATTACTTAAGTCAATGACACAAAAGAGCCATTGTTGCTTCTGCCTAGTTGATTTGGAAATGTGGGAGACGTAAGAGTGAAAGACATATGTAGTCCATATTATACATATATAAAATAATTTATTTCAGTTGATTGAGGAGAAGGCACTTATTCAAGAAGGCCATCATGATATTTCAGTTTTTAAATGGGTCAGCATCTATTCCTCTTCTTTCCTAGAGGCAATTACTTGTTTTTTGCTTATAACGTAGGAAGGAATCGGAAGAGTCAGACATTCTTGCTCTTTATTCCACAGAAGCTCAATCAAGGAGTTTTTCCTCTCAGAATTTTGGAAGTTGACTTAACGAAAATAGGACAAGTAAGTACTCTTTTAGGTTTCAATGTAGCTTAGTAGCAGTAACAGCGGTTGGGGAGAGGCCAATTAGCTTCAGAGTAATTGTGCTTCCTGCTGGGCCTTCTTCCCAGAAGAGCCCCTTGGTTCCTGCTCATTCTTCAAGCCTTCTCTCCTAGGTGGCTGTCAATTCCATAAGAGCTCTAATATTCTCTTATTAAATTCCCTTTTGCTAAGGTAAGCTAACCAAAACAATCTCAAGTCAAGGTAAATATAAATTCATGCTTTGTTCTTGTTGTTGTTACCTTAGGTAAAGCTCTCAATAATATGGCTTATGTTTTAGCTTCTCTATATCAATTATATAACAAGAGACTTTGTTTTTGTTTTGGTGGGACTAGGGATTGAGCACAGGGGCATTCTATTTCTGAGCTATATCCCCAGACCTATTTTATTTTATTTTCATTTTTATTTTGACATAGGATCTTACTAAGTTGCAGAGGGTCTTTCTAAGTTCCTGAAGCTGACTGTGAACCTATAATCTTCCTGTTTCAGCCTCCTAAGTACTGGGATTACAGATAGGTGTGAGTACACCTGGTTGTTTTTGACAATTACAATATTGAAAATACAAACTAACATACATTGAAGTCTCATTTAAACATCACAATTTCATAAGGGTCCTAAAAGGCCAGTAATATTTTCATCCCTTTTCAAAATGGAGAAATTGTGATTAAAAAAACAAAACAAAACAAAAAAAACTTAGTTTTGGATTTACATTTCAGAAAGGGAACAGACCCATCAACAAGAACTGATGCTGTCAGAGAACTGAAAGAAAGACAAGGGAAAAGTAAAAATTTGTGGCAAAATCGGCACGTTCCAAAATATTCACAAAATAATGAAAGAACTAGGTTTCCTGAGGCATACCTCATGGGGAGCAGTTGGATAGGTAGCTGGGGAACAAAAGGATGAACAAATTTAGTGATGACCACAGAAGTGAGATCATTATAACCTAGACATGCAGGTAGGGCTGGTCTAGCTCTATAAAATTCATGATAAATAATGAATTCTACAAAAAGAATTTAGAAAACCATTGCTGACATCCAAGGTCTGAACAAGAACTGCAGCTCCTAATCAATCAGTAAATTGACTCATTTCTAAAACTCTGACTGAACTCTGATTTCTCTCTTCCTAGAACTTCATATTACTACATAGACGTAACTATGTAAGTATGTCAGACACAACCAGGACTATACAGGTTCCTTCATACCTCAGGATGCTCCCCACCAACTCTTCTTTCTCCTCCCCAATTCTCCCCAGGCTCACTAAGTATGAGATTCACCCACAAATTGCTTTAAAAAGGTAATACTTTAAGTTTCTCTTTTTCTGCATCAGCAAGCAGCAAGCTCCACTGACTCTGCCATCTGAGACACATCTAGATCCTTCACTTATCCCCATTTCAGCTCTTATCACCCTTCAAGACCTCTTTGCCTGAACTGCTCAAACAGCCTTTGAACTGAATTAATCTCCTACTTCTATTTTGGCCCCATCTGACCCATTCCCTCACAACAGTAAGGGAGAGATTGCTGAGATTGTGTGAATCAGGTCATGTCAGTCCCTGTTTAAAATTGCCTAATACCTTTTTATTGCACCTAGAATAACACAAAGCTCTCTTACAAGGTTAAAGAAGACCTCTCTGATCTGGCCTCAGCACACACACCTTGCGAGTGTCATCCCCTACACTTTTTCTCTTGTAGTCTGTTCCTGCTACATGGGCTCTCCTTCAGCTCCTAGATCATACCTGGCTCATCCCTCTCCCCCTCTTTTAGGGCTTTTCTCCTTTAACTATGAATGGATGGCATATTTTTGAGATTCACAGCTCAGCTTTAAAATTACACCCTCAAAGGCATCTACTCTGCACCTTCTAACAGAATAGCTGCTCACTAGAAATCTTTTCATACTATGTATCTCTACATGATATTTTGACTGCTATTCTCATAACTAATTAATTCATTCATTAATTTATTACCCACATCATCTTTCAAGAAATAAATTTCATTAACATAAAACCCTGGTTTATCCTTGTTTACCATTTTATCCCAGTATCTACTACAGTTCCTTACATGTGACTGGTGCTCAGTGAACATCTGTCAACTCAATGAATGAAAGAGGGAAGGACACAAAAATCTAATATTCATTAAGTGCAAGCAATATTCAAATTTGTAGCTAAATAACTCTGGGTGACAAAGTGCAGGACAATCTTTATATTCATGTTGTTGGAGATTATCTGACATAATTAGGGACTTAATATTTTATTATCAATTAATATTTAGGACTTTTGCCCAAAGCCTGATAACTATTTCCTGAAAATCAAAAGGCTCTTTTCTGTAAGAAATAAATGCCATAGAGTGAGTATCAGTTAACCATTCAGCAGAGAAAAATACTATTTTTTTTCTTTCTCATCAACAAACAGGAGTGTTTACACACAAAACAAAATGACTTCCTCAAAGGAGCAAGCTGCTTATGGTGGAAAGAAATGTGTGATGTTGCTGCAAAAGGTTAAAAACAAAATGTGACCCAGGAAGTGTTTGGTTTGGGTAATTCCCCAGAGATAATTTAGCAGGCTGGTTGCTAGTAGTGTGAGGGAAAGGATAGAGTTTTGCTTTCTGGCTTCTAGCTCTAAGATGTGTTTCTAGGAACTCAGACATGGCCTGAACATTTTAATTTTGCAAGCTTCTGCAGCTGATACATAACATCTTAGATAACATCTTAGATTGACTATCAGCACCTTACTTAGCTTTCACTTTTCCCTCCTGTAGTGGTTTTCTCTTTGGCATGCAATATTTTTATATTATTATCTTGGCTCCTTTATCATTATGTCTCTTTTAGTAGTTTATTAATTCTGTTTTTTAGATATTTAATTGCTTTATCTTCCACTATACATTAAAACTTCTTAGTCTGATTTGTTCCTTCTTAGTAACTTATTTTTTTCTTTTCTTCCCTTTCCTTTAGCCTTGCATAGATAATTTGCCAATTTTCCTCTTATCTTTTGCTAATTTAAGTTTTATCTTGCAGTGCTTAGTTCTATATTTATTTGTTTTACAGTTTCTCATTCTTAATAACTATTTTGCCTTTTATTACAATTTATGCTAGTTTTATTCTTTTAAGTATTTACTATTTAAAATGTCTCCTCATATTTTCTTAGCCTGTGCCTATGTATTTTAATTGGAGCTTTTAATTACTCTTAAACATATTTACATATGAGTGGAAGGCACATATGTGCTATTCAGTTAAAGAGACTCCCTGCTCTGGGCAAGATCCGTCCACCATTTTTTACTTTTCATTTAATCTTTAGTGCATGCTTCTGACCCCTGTGAAACTGGATCTCAATTTACAAAACCATATATGTAATTCTAAATCATTAAGGTGAACAATAATAAGAAGGGATTTTGCAAAGTAAGTCCATTGCCAGTATTGACACCAATGCCTTGGAATAAAGTAACTTACCCACAGTCTAAACCAGTTTGTTCCCCTTCAGAATCACCTAGAGAATGGAAGTAGAAAGACTGTCAATTGTTAATGCAATTCTCAAGGCCTCACCACATCTTATGTTAGTAAGAATATTTGGGATGTAGGCCTTGAGTTGTTCTTTATCAAGCTACTCTAGTATGGTTTTTAAGACATACTCACCTCTGACAACCAGTATCTTAAATTGCTCAACCCCTTAATGTAAAAATAAGTGTAAAATCTATCATAAGTTTTGTCCTAAATAACCACAAAATGTTGAGCAAATCATTAAAACATATTTGGAATCAATAAAAGCATATTTGGAAAGTAACTCCCCAGGATTGAATGTATTATTAAACAATCAGTTCTTTCAAGGTTCCAACTTTGTACCAGAGAAGAAGGGAAGAAAGAGGTATTAGCTATTGTCTTGAAGCCTACCTTATGCCAACCTACAGCCAAAGTCACTTTTACCTAACTGTTTTCACTTAGTTCCAGAAAGCATCATGTCCCTGCAATCTCTCTGTAGATTTGCAGTTATGTATAGCCTTACCAATATCACTATAACTACATGATAATTATGCATTCCCTCTTGATGTGAACAGTGGGATTTTTCATGGCAAGGGCTATGTCTTTGTTCTTAGCACTTGGTATTAGTGACAGCATCTAACATAGAGTAAATCCTCAAAGAAAAAAGTTGAAGCTGAGAGTAATGATACATTCCTGTAATCCCAGTATCTGTGGGGGAGTAGGGTTGAGAGGAGGATGGCAAGTTAGAGGTCAACCATGGCAATTTAGCAAGACCCTATTTCAAAATATAAAGGGCTGGGAATGTAGTTCAATGGTAGAACACCCTTGAGTTCAATACCCAGCACCACACACACAAAAAATTGTTTTAGAATGAATAACAGTCATCATTAAAACAGAAATATGTGCCTACATATATTGATCCAATATGATGGAGATAGGATATATCAGTTTTTGTTCCTCCTTAAAATCAAATACTATTTTCATAGTCTCAAATTCATAGGCTTGGGGTCTTTGTATAATCATGACACAGTTGTAATAATTACTTCTGGTGAAGCAACAACAGAATAAAAAATGGCAATATGGAAACTCTATTTAAAGACAATCTACATGCACAGAATCTCTTGGTGGACAATTTATGGTTTAAATTATTGTTCAATATCCAGACTCCTCTGTAGGTAGAGCATATATCCCCACCCACAATACTGGGCTTGTCTATATAACTGGCTTTACCTAGTGAAATTTCAGTGGCCATGACACAAGTAGGAGCCTTAAATACCTGCATGTGGTATTGTTCACTGCTTGTGTTCCAGTGTCTTCCCTTGAAATTGTGCCTGAGGGAGCTGCTGTGCCTTTGGCTAGATCCCAGAACAAGCAAGCATGGAAGAGCCCAGAACTGAAGCACAGTGTGGATCTAAGTGTAATGAAAACACCGCCTGAAGCAGAGCTGCTCAGCCAAGCTCCATCTGCATCTGCTGGACCCATTATCAGCCTACAGACCTGCAGCAATGAGCATACATTCTTGTTGAAACAACTGAGTTTTGGGGTGATTCATTATGCAGCATGTTGAGGCAATAGCTTTTGATGTAACTCTTCTAGGGTAAATGAACTAAAAAAAAAAAAAAATTACCAAATGTTTTTATAGTCATGGAGTCATATTGAAAAGGATTAATCTGCCGGGTGTTGTGGTACACATTTATAATCCCAGTACTTGGGAGGTTGATTTAAAAAAAAAAAAAAAAAAAAAAAAGGATCATAAGTCGAGACTAGGCTCTGCAATTTAGTGAGGTCCTCAGCAACTTAGACTTAGTTTCAAAATCAAAATTAAAATAGTGCTAGGGGTCTAGCTCAGAGGTAGAACACTCCTGGGTTTCATCCTCAGTACCCTCCACCCACAAACACAATATTAATTTGTTTTAATGTAACTATTTTCAACACTGAACAATAATCAAGACTTACTCTATTACCATCCTCTTTTCAATCTATCCATTACCCTTTGGTGTTCTAGTGGAATTATTAATTGGGTAGTAGGGATAGAAAAGAGTTTGAGTACAGTCAACAATGCTACATAGCTTTTAGCTTTCCTTTGTGTATTTATATAGATTCCAACATTTAGTAATTTTTTGTTCTGCCTGAAGCCTTTCATGAAGGAATTTTCTTTCATTGAAATTACTACAGTATTTAAGAAAACATCTTATGTTTAAGAGTTAATAATATACCCTTTTGGATTTTCTTCTAGATGTACCATGAGTAAATTTTATTTCTCTAAAAATATTGTCAACTTTTGAGGTCATCTTCTAATTTCTTTATATCCTTTCATAGTGCCTAAGAGAATTATAATCACAAAATAGACATTTCATAAACAGAGTGACTATATAGCACAATTTTCCTGGGACACTCTTATTTATGAATTTTGCTTCAGAACACTAGTAATTTCTTAAAGTAGTATGCCTTGGACAACTAATTATTTGGTCAACTTACTAACGAATAACTACTGAATGATGAACATTGTCCCTTAGAAAAAGTTATGCATATGCTATCTCCTATCAAAATAAAGTTAAATTTGTAGATATAAGTAAGTAAGTGTTATTATAAGTATATCATCTTATCATGAGTTTTCATATTTGGCCTAATAGCTGAAGAAAAGTGGTGACTAAACCTCTATTTGCCTTCTGCTTTTTAAAGGATGGTGCTTGATCTGATATTCATATCTGGTTTTTCTCATAATGTGATATGCTGATGTTCTAAATCTTTGTTTGTATAACAGGAACTCATGGCATATTTCAATTCTATTTATATTGAATTTATATTTCAAAGCATCAGCCTAAAGTAGAGTGAGTTCAACACAGTATACAAAATAAAATGCTTGTAGAAAGGCATTTATCAATGCCTTTGGAGTCAAACAAGTCAATGAAAAGTGCTGTAAGCAGAGATGTGTTAAAACCAGAACATCATTATAATAAAGCCTAATTTTTTAATTTTTTCCTTGAATTCATACTGTTTATGTTTCTATGGACTTAAGACTATAGGTTTTAATAAACTATAGAGCACAGAAAGCATCAACTTTAGAGTTAAGAAGACCTAAATTTTAAAACCAATTTAGCTATTTTACTAAGTGACCTTGAGAATCTCTGGCAAGGTCAGTATTTTTTCTTTATTTATGAAATGCAAAAACGTCATGCTCACTTCATTAGATTATTGTGAATAGCTAATGAATGAAGTCATAGAGAATAGTAAATCCAGTGCTTGACACATGTCATTGTTCAAAATGGTATTATCAATATTACCATTTTTCTCAGTGACTAAATCTTTTCCTAACTTCTAAGAATTACTGGAATTTTGTAAGGTTTATTTTAGCAGCTTTGTTAGTGCTGCTTTCACTCTAGATATCTCATCTCCATAATGTTTCTCCATTGTTTCCCTCTTATGTACCTTCACTAGAAAAAATCCGTTTGCTGAGGTGTTTGGTAGTTGCACAGCCTGTGTGCATAATAGGGAAATGCAGCAGGAGGGGCTGAAGATCTTGAGGCTACCTATTGACCAGGGTAGACATCATATTTCACTTTTTTTGTGTGTGGAGGATACTGAGGCTCAATTCAGGGGTATTCTGCCTCCAAGGCACACCCCCAGTTATATTTTATTTATTTTTATTTTAAAACAGGATCTTGTTGAGCTGTTGTGGCTGGCTGAACCTATGATCCTCCTGTCTCAGCCTCCCAAGTACTGGGATTACAGGCATGAGCCACCACACCTGGCTTTGTATTTTGTCACTGTTCCTGCTGCTGCTGGAGGGAAACTGGAAGTGTAGGCCAGGAGGGCCTATGACCAACTAATCCTGTGAAGGGAATTGAGCGTTGAGTTCAAAGTCATATAACCTAATGCATTGAACAAAATCTGGAAGTCAAAGTGGGACTGCTACATACAGAACAGGCAGAAGGAGACATACTGTGCAAACCCCATGACCAATAACCAGGCCACTTCAGCATATTTTCACAGATCAATTTAAGGTCACTTGTAAAACAGTGCTCCCAATTCAAGGTCAAAGCAAATGACCAAGATCTTTAAGATTTTAAAGGAAGACAGACATGCCTTCATTTCTTCCTCCTTCATCCAACAGGAAATGTGATATATAGGCAATCATGCTGTCATAATGTTTAAGTAGCACTTTGTTCTTTCTAAGATCTTTGAAGGACTTCTATTTAAAATCAGTGTAGGAGTATTCCCACTAAAAAAGCAGTAAGAAACCTTGAGCACACCAGCCCTCAGATAAATTTTTGTCTTTGTAAAAATTTTTTTCATGTAAAATAACTGTAGTCTAAATATATTCGCCCAGGGTTTACAAAAATATATATATATATATATATATATATATATATATATATTCCAGCAGTGCACCAGAACTAGGGAAATAGTTTTGAAGAGTATTTTTTAAAAATTGAAATAGAGGATATTTTTCATCACAAATATTTAAATGAAAAGGAATAAAATTCAAACTTTAAATCAAGAGTTGAGGATGTAGCTCAGTGGTAAAGCACTTGGCTAGTACCTGTAAAGTCCTGAGTTCAATCCCCAGCACCAGGAAAAAAAAAAAAAGAAGAAGAAAAAGTCAACTGTTCTTGCAAATCAAATGAAATCTCCATTCAGTACCTTTTTCCTTAGACAAAACTGAAGTTTATGAACAGATCTTTAAAAAAAAAATCCTTAAGAAGCACAACTTAGTACTATCCAGTTATTAAATACTTAAAATTCTTCATAAATCTTAAGGATATCAGTTGTCAGGATGTCTGTGCTAGGCTATGGGCTTTCAGTTTTCCCTTTAATAGCTTAGAAAGGAAGATATGAACTATAAGAATTGTTAAAGTAACAAAAAAGTCTCTCTGTGTTTTCTTTTGAGGGGAAAGGTAATTTGTTAAGAAACCTCCTTGACAGGATGATGGAACATACTTCTTTTGTTTTTTTCCCACCGCGAAGAGCCATGAGAATCAGACGAAAGCTAGGCTTACTGTAACACATTGACTGACAATTAGATTTTAAAACCCCAGGAAATAGGATCTCATAATGGTACCTAATGGGATTCTGAAATAAAGTCTACTGCTCTCAGGTATCATCGGGTAGTGAAATTAAAAGAAAAGCACAGAAACTCAATTATTGCTAGAATTGGCTCTTAAAGTCAGTTGGTGTCACAACTAGAAGATTCTTTAACTCCATAGCAATCTTGTATATTTTTCGTTTCCTATACCATTAAATACTATTATGCTTCATAAATTAATAAATGAGAATCAGATTTTGGCATTCTTTACATATGAAAATCTTTGGAGGCTTATTTTCTATACGCCTTTCTCACAAAGCAAGGTAATTTTATTAAGATAGCAAGACAATGGAATTTGAGGCAGTAGTAAATACCTTGAATGTGAAGAAAGTAATTATACTGCTATTATTAGAACTTATTTTTAAGTATTTCCATAACGTTTCATTTATATGGATCATAACAAGTTGCATCAAATGAGAAACCACTCAAATATTGATGAGACAACACTGAGAGTAATGAGAGTAATGTAAGTGAATCTTAGACATTTTATAATACTAATGTAAATGCAAATAATAAAGATCATGATTTATTTTACCATTAAATCGAATAATATGACAGAAAAAGATATTGATGTTTGACATTTGTTGTTTGATTTAAAATTTTTCCTATTGCATTTTCATTCCAAAATTTTCCCATAGTTCATTATTAACAATGATTCAAAAATTAATTAGATGAATAAAATGTATTATTGGGATAAGAATCAAATACTAGAGATAAAAAAATGTTAGGAGTGCATTATCCTAAAATCTTTAATATATTTTTAAGTGAAAGTAACTTGATTAATCAAAATATCCTTGTAATTTATAAATACTGTTATTCTTCTGGAACTGACAGAATATAATACTAAAAGAAAAACTAATTCTTCTTGTAGAGAAAGAAGGAAAGCCAAGCATTGATAAAAATAAAAGAATGTGTGCCTTGAGACTCCCAGGGTAGAGTTTCATCCCTTGTAATTGTCTATGCTTGGCCTGTTCCTCAGTAGTAGCTGAATTTCCTTCAGTTGCAGAAAGAGCTACTTTGGGCAAACTCCCTTAAAAGACGTCCTCATTCTCTCTCATAGAATCAAGTGAATGTAAATAGAGAGGATGAAGAAAAACTCAGTGGATTTAGGAGAATCAAGTTGCACCCATGACACATGCCCTAACTTTAGAATATAGATCATTTGAACCTACTTAATTTCAAGTTATTATTAATTCTTTATTCAAGAGACCAAAAATTAATGAGCTTTTGCTGAATTCTGGGAGGCAGAGAATTCAAATGATATGTTTTTCCAGACATGAGAATAGAAAATCAAAAGAATTAATTGAGACAACTTGACTTTATTACATGTAGAGGTGCTAAACAAAGAAATGCATTGGCAAACTATATCATAAAATTAAGAATATTAGAATATATGTAGACAAGAATTTGGTCATTTTCAAAATACGAGATGGTAATAGCACATCAAATGAAATTACAGAAAATATTAATCATGTTAAATTTCAGAAATAACTATTTTTTTCTAGCAGAATAAACAGATAACAAAGAAAACAGCATAAAACAAAGGGATTAAAAGTAAATTCTGGTTTCCATTGTCATCATATTGAAAACAACAAGGATAACTACTTGATGAAGGTTAATTGAAGAGAAATATATTCAAGAGAAGCTGAAAAAAATAAAATTAATGAAAAAGATACACCTTGAATATTCTAGCTCTTTGTCTTAGCTTGGAAAATGAAGATACTAAAGTCAGTAGGTGTGATGGTTATGTGTAAGTTCTTTGGAGTCAGCATATTTGAATTTGAGCCTCTTTGCTACTTACAGTATAGGTGATTATTTGTACAATCAAGTTAGTCATAGTACTTGTTTCATATAGTTGTTTTGAGGATAAAATTAAGTACTGAATTTAAAGTATTTAGCACAATGCCTGGTACACAGTATATGTTGATAATTGTAGCTATTATTGTTAGATCACATGCATATATAAATAAAATTTATATAGCTACTACTGATTGATATTGTGAGGGTTTTATGGTCTTCCTTAAGATATCAAGGAAAGGCTACAGTCACCAGGATCCACTAAGAAAGCTTTCACAGCCTGAGCCCTGTAGCGGGGCTGAATCCCAGCACAAAGACACCTTTAGCCCCACAAACTGGGCATATGCCCAGATAGGTGGCATTGTTAGAATTCACCCCAAATATCCAGACTTTCTCAAAACCAATCACCAGTTATTCTTCCCAATTGCATGGTCAATTACATTAGTTTCTTAGCTTTATAAATAGCTGCAAATTTCAAGTCATAGAAGTCATTCTATTTCTGATTTGTGAATTACTATGGGTTTCCATGCATGTTCTCTGCTGTGTGTGTGTGTGTGTGTGTGTGTGTGTGTGTGTGTGTGTGTGTTGGAAATAAACCCAGGGCCTCATGCCTCATGCATGCTAGTCTAACACCTTCTACCAATGAGCTGAACCCCAGCCTGTCCATGCACTGCTTTTATTTACTAAAGTCACTCAGCTGAGATTTTAGTTTCTTGTTAAAGTATTTATTTTTCTAGTTTTCAATCTAGCATTTATTTGATTCCTTTCCTCTTTTATAACAACTGACTGCAATTGGTTAGTATCACTATTTTTTTCACTATTGTTAAAATCAAATTTAAATGCATCAAATTGATGATGCAAAGTGATCAGGAATTAATGAGATGATTTTTAGGTAGTTCAGAATTTTTTTGTACAAAAACAGGTTGACTTCAAAGTCAGTAATGGGCTATAGAATGGCAAAGCACTTGATATTTTACCCTACTTGAAATTGAAAAAGTTTAGCTGCTACAATTTCATGGATGCTGGTAAAACATTCAAGAATACTATGTCAGAGATAAAAGATGCTTATTGTTGGGCATGGTGGCACATGCTTGTAATTCCAGAATTTGGGAGGATGAGATAGGAAGATCGCAGGTTCGAGACAAGCTTCTGCAACTTAGTGAGATCCTGTTTTAAAGTAAAAAATAAAATTGGGCTGGGAGTGTAGCTCAGAGGTAGGATGCCCCTGGGTTGAATCTTCATTATATCCCCCCCCCCCCACAAACGACATTTATTATTCTCAGCAATAGCAATAATAAGGTTAATAAAACTGTGTACGTGCATGTGCGTTTGTGTGTGTGTGTGTGTGTGTGTGTGTGTGTGTGTGTGTGTGTGAGCTCCCTGTCCCTCAGTTCTCATGAGGATTTGGAAAAAAGGACAGATATTTACATGCACATGCTGCAGCTTTTATTACAGGAGAAGAATACTAACTATAAAGAACCAAAATCTCTTGTAATGGGCAGTGAGAACATACTGGCTCTTTTTTTGCTCTGTAGGAAGATACAATCTTTGTCATCTAAGGTTTTACTTTATGCAACACTCTTGAAAAGATAATCTAGAAGAAAGGACAACCAATGCCTCTGCTTGCAAGACATGTGAAAACGGAAAATCCCCATTATTTGAAGAATAATTTCTTTTTTTTTTTTTTTTTTTTTTTTGCAGTACTGAGGATTGAACTCAGGGGCATTCTACCTCCGAGCTATACTCCCAGCCCTATTTTTTATTCTTTATTTTGAAACCGAGTCTCACTAAGTTGCGGAGTGCCTCACTAGGTAGCTGAGGCTGGCCGCGAACTCGGATCCTCCGGTCTCAGCCTCCCGAATGCTGGGATTACAAGCATGCGCCACCACGCCCGGCTCTGAAGAATAATTTCTAAAACTAGAAAATTTCTCCAAGGGAAAAATCACTATTATCAATCAGATGGAAGACTTATTTGTTTAATTTCCTTTAGTTAAAATGTGATTTTAATAAGTGATTGATATGTTTTCTGAAAACAAATTTAGCATGTCTATATATCCTTGCAGGGAAGAGAGGTATTCAAGACAACTTTCCTAAAAACACAAAATGAAAAATCTGAAATTCTAAGCAAGCTTTACCTTTCTTCTCATCCCACCTTTGTCCTCTCTCCCCTTTACATACAAAATAATACATGAAACTTCTGACAGAGATATCATTTGTTGGTTTCTTTTTGGTTATTCTTCTTTTAAAAGAATCACTTCTGAAGCACTTTTAATATAGCTAGAGAGATTACTTTTACAAACTAGTAAAAAGACTATGTTTTCAAAATTATGAAAAGAAAATTAATAACTTCTCAGTTAAGTTTCACAGTGAAAATATAACAAAAATAAATAAGATAAATGAGATAATTAAAGCTAAAAATTATAGTTAAAATTATACATATTTCACAAATATAGAGTGAAAGGCAAATACCAAAGAGAAAAATAGATACTCTAATAATAAGCAGAGGAAGAAAATTAATGATGCTGTAACACAGTTGATATTGAATTTTTTCCTTTTATCAGATTTCAACAAAAATAATAATGAAGCAGATAAAAAGTAAACAATTAGGATATAATGAAGAATGAAAACATGTCATTGTCCTTTTCTTTACTGAGCAGGTATGGGAAATTTTAAACATCACTAATAAATCAGCAGACTTACAATCCTCGAATCCAAGAGCACTGAAGAATGTTGAGAAAATTTCATGAATCATGAGGAAGTTAACAAGCATCTGATCAGGAGAGATGTGTATATAGTAGAAACTATTCAGAAGGGAAGTGAACAATTGACAGGCCAAATATAGAACTCTCCTCTGGTTTGCAAATGACTGAAGAACTGCTCGACCAAGAAGTAAGTGACCACTTAACTGAGAGTTGGAACTAGACAAAATTAAAAATAATCATTTTCTTAATAATAATTTTTAATAAAAAAATTCAAAACTGGAGCATGTAGAGTCAACATTAAATTGTAGGTAAAACAAGCATGATCTCACAACCAATAATTTTAAAAGGAGAAAATGATGTTATTAATAATCGGTTTCCAGAGTATATTCATAAGTAAAACAGGAAGGAATTATCACCCCTAAAGAATCAAACCCATATGGGTAAAGTATATGTTCAAAAGGCTAAAGGAAAGGGTTTACAATGAAAGACAAGTTGTCAAAATGATATGTGACGCCAAATAATAACAATAGTATAAGGGTAGTTAAGCAAAGAATAAAGCTTTTAAGAAAGAAAGCAACCCAATGAGGATCTTTGAACATTAATCATTGCTTTGCTGCTTATTTCCATAAGGTAGACTTCCAGAAGAAGAGAATTACTTAGACTAAAAAGATGAACATGCTGTTCAGGTTTTTCCACAGGTATCTTATTAGTGCTTTGCACAAAGCTGGTTTGAATGTTTTCTCCCTCCATCCCTGTAAAGTACATGCATGCCCATCTCTCCCACACCTGCCTTGCATGGATTATTACCGTTTTTTAGAAATGATGTCAAATAGTATGAATTTGTAATCTTACTGATTATGAGGCAAAGAATACTCTATCACTGAAAGTCTTCTATCTCTTAAAGTAATACATCATGTACTTGAGTCCCAAATTGTCTGAAGTCCATTAGATTACAAGTTTGAAATTTTCCCCAGATGTTCCAGATGACGCAAAACTTATTCTCTTCAGTAGCATGTATATTTTCAGTTCAGTGTGTCTCATGATGAGAGAGAGGCAAGTTGTCCAGTCACAGCATTGCAATTAATCTCACACTCAGCATGTATTTAATAACTACATGCTGTAGGTATAGCAGTGCTGTTATCTATCTTTATAAGTAATTAGGAGGGTCATGTTGACTGATCAGCACAGGCATATCCCATTTCTTAGCTTTATACTCACATCTACAGGTTGTGGTTGGACCAGTATCTAGTAGTACTGGATTCTCACAGCTGGCAGAACTTGTATCTTGTTTTCATCTGTATTTATTTTTACTAAAAGTAAGGTTAAACCTAAAAACTAAATTTAATTAATAGCCATTTGTATTTACTCTTCTGATAATTTCTCACTGACATCCTTTTTTTCTGTTTTTCTTCTTGGGGAAAAAAAGGAACCATTAATTGGCACTGGATATATTATTAGTTACCAAACCCTATAGTTTTTACTCTGTTTTGTTTTCAGACTTGTCTTCTTCCTTTCTTGCTTACTCTAACATCGCTCTTGTTTTTATTGCAGACTTGTTTCACTGCTTGCAAACTTATTGCCTATTGATCCAAGACTAACTGTACTAAAATACTTTTTAAATACTTATAATGTTATTCATTGTTTTTACACTCTGCCGGCTCCCTCTAACTTTCCAACTTTGATCTGGCTTCTAACTTTTCTAGAACCAACTATGCATTTTATGCCACAAATTCTTCAAGTATGTTAAGTTCTGTAGTGGCCCAAAATTCACCCCCAATGCAGGATCTTTGTTTCCTTCTTTTTTTCTAGAACACAGACCCCAAACCAATATTATAGTGAAAACTACTAAAAAAGAGCAAAATGAAATATGTATCTCCTACTTTCTTTTTGATAATTATTTCCTATTGACTCAGATAGATTTATATTAACCTTATTACAAACTAAACCTTTGCATATTTTTAGTCATTAATGTGATATTTCTTTCATCCTGTAAATGTATAATTGACTTTAGGGTCCCTTTGCAGGTATTTGATTATTTCCTGTAAGATCTTTCTGCAGGATATTTGATTTCATCTTATAAAGTACAGGCTGAAAAAACAAAAGGACGTGATACTATATAAAGTAATCTAACTAATAACCTCCTAACACCCTTAGTGTGCTATACTACAGAAATTATACATAGAAATATAATCTCTGAAAAACAAGGCTTATTCATGGAATATGTATCACTTGACTATGAAGAGATAAAATACTGAGAGCAAGTGCTTAGAAACTTTTACAATAATTTTACATTCATATACCTAATACAATATATAGTTTTATGTTAGTTAAATATAGTAGTAAAAAGTTTGACCTTCTAAAAAATACAGAAAATATTCAGCCTACTCTAATTTGGCTTCTGGATCTGGCATATGGTAACCATTTTCTTTGTTATCTATTTGGTGAGAATGCCTCTGAATCTGAATATTCATCAAATTTATTAATGAAAAATAGTCACCAAGCATATCTAATAATAACCATGGTAAATTACAAGAAACATACTTTGACATTAATTTATTGCCAGCATCTTACAGATATTTTGTTTAGTTCATTACTAAGTTTATAGATATTCCCTGCTCTAAGTTTTCTACCAGTATATTACGAAAAAAGTTCAAATACTGGGCTGAAATTATATTTCAATATATGCTAAGCCTTCCAAATTGCCCAATACAATATTTTCATCAAGTATCTTTTATATAATATAATATAGTAATACTTAGTTTGCTATGAGGCTACATATATACAAACATATATAATTCCCCCAATATATTCAATACTTATAATACATATATTAGAAAATACATTCATATATTCATTCTAGGGGGAATTCACATGACATTCTTTGAATAATGTATTCCATATTATATGTAGTATCTGGGTTTTTCACATTCTTAATGTCATTTATAACAGGTCCATTTATTTTAGTTTTACTATAAATATTAGCTACTTTTTTGTATTTTTGTGTTTTCAAATTCGTCTATTTTATAGCCTCAATGGAGGAAGGGATTGTGCCTTTGTTTGCTCTAAACAAAAGGTTTCCAGACAAACACAGTACTAGACCTGGGATAGGTATTAAGCTGGTATTTCTGTTTGCTTAAATGTATTTATCATTAAGAAATACTTATTTTTCTCTCTGGACTGCTGGAAGAGGGGATTATGGACTCTAGTTTACTTCTAGACACTCTGTAAGCAAAATCTCATTGTGGAATCTTTGCCATTGACAATTATGGTAACTGTCCTTGTGGCTACAATGTCCAGTGTGGAAAATTTTATTTTTAGTGTATATAAGAAAGACAAAAGATAGACAACTCATTTCAATATTGATGGAAAGGAGTATGCACTCGTAAAGAAAATTTTAAAGTGTACTTAGTGTTCAAGTAAAATACATGACCATCAGTGGTTGAAAGGGAGAGGGAAATCAACTGGATTTTTATTTTCCAAAATTATTAAAAAGTAAACTGTTACACTGGCAACCTAGATATCTATGATTTATTTAATAATTTAGTACTACACTTGAAGTAAATGAATAAAGACTCATTCTGGAATTTGGAGGCACTAACATATTTAGCATCAATTGTTGGAACAGTATTGCACTTAGACATTAAACTCAGAATCTACATCTTTAGATGATCTTTAGGTTTTTGTCATATCAAATGCCTACAGTTGACATTTTTGATGAAATGGAGGGCATCAGAATTACAATTGCAGTTCCTAAAGTATATGTTGTAGACTTATAGTGTAACATATTAATTATGGGAGCTTATATTTGCTAAACAATCAAATGTTTATAGTGTTTTATTACCTCATAGTATTATATTTATCAAGATTTGACCATAGGTAATCTATTAAACTAGAAAACTGACTAGCCCTGGGCTTGTTATATTAATAATACCTCGAATTATTACTCCAATACACAAGAAAAATTGGTTTAATTTTCCAAGAGAAATTAAGTGTTATGATGCTAGGAATATACTCAGAACTAGTATTAAGGAAGTATAGCATGAGTCGAGAACATTATGTTTTTATAGATGGTTGCTTGAAATTTTTAAAATGTTTTAATAAAGAATATGACTTATTAAAATGTCTACCTGAAAATATGTACAGGCATATGCATAAGTATTTAAAGAGGATGATTGATACATTTATCTGATATCTTACATGATTCTTGTATTCTATTATATTTTACATTACAATATCTGAACTTATCTTCAGTTGTTTTCCAAAGCAATCCTGACTGACCTTCACAGGCTGCCTCCTTCCCATTAGCTCTTGCCCATCCCTGTTTACTTCTTTCATGCTAGAGTGACTTGTCTGAATTGCAAATTTGATTGTCTTACTCCCTTCCTTGAAAGCTCCTGCAACCACCCATTGCTCACATAGTCAGTGGAGCTTAATTCCTTAGCATTCAAGGCACAATTCACAATAACAAAATCATGGAACCAGGCCAGGTGTCCATCAACAGATAAATGGATTACACAATTATGAGATATATACACAATAAAATTCTACTCGGCAATAAAGAACAAAATTTTGTCATTTGCAGGAAAACGAAGGGACCTGGAGAACATTATGTTAAGTGAGATTAGCCAGTCATAGAGAGTGAAGGGTCATATGTTTTCTCTCATGTGGAAACTAGAGAGTAATCAGGATACAAGAGGGAATTTAGAGAAAGGAGGAAAAACCCTACAGGAGCAATGAGGGGTATAGGTGAGAGTGATGGTGGGGAGGGAGTGAGAATTAATGAAAGAAATGCTTCCATTGATGTTGTGTACACATATGAAATTACCAATGCCAATCTCAGTACCATGTATGGGGAATGGGAGGGAATGAGGAGTGAATGGGTGATGCTCACGAAATACTATGTGTGTGTAATGTCCCTGTCCCTCTGTATTACTTTAAGATGTGAGACTACTCTGCACTAATAAAAGTATATAAAAGTAAATATAACTTATGTAACATATTATTTTTAAAAAAAAGCATCCAAAGGCTTTTTTTTCTGACCTGAGCTAGGACTACTCCCTGATGCAATGTATTCAACAGAGACAAAAAGTACTAAGCTTGGGTCATCAGTGTGCTTGAAATTCCTATGTCCACAGGATTTTGTACACGCTGCTGCTATCTCTACACTCAATGTCTTTTTCCAATCCAACTCTGTAAAAAAGTTACTTCTTTAAAGGACAAGTGACAATTACAAAAGGAAAGCTTCTCTTGACTTCTTCCATTTGAAAGTGGAATTAATATCTTATTCCTCATCCCTCTGAACTATCAATTTCTATATTTATCTATCCATTGAGCTTTCAACTGTTGTGTATATAATCATTTAATTTGAGAGCATTATAGGACTTATAAGTCATACGGGACCCTTGGATTTCTTAATTTGTTTTACTCTATAATTATTACCTCCTGTCTTTGGTCTGTTTTGTGCTTCTATGTCACAATGTCTGAGAGCAGATCATTTATAAAGAACAGAAATCTACTTCTCACAGTTCTCCAGGCTGGGAAATTTGAGATCAGGGCGCTGCCACATTTGATTGTCTCATGAAAGCTACTCTCTGATTCCACAATGACATCTTGATGATGCATCAGCCAGAGGGGACAAATGCTGTGTCCTCATGTGGGGAGGACGGATGGATGGATAAAAGGGATGAGCCTTCACAGAGCCGTGTTAGAATGACACCCAATCCCTTTCATGAAAGAGAGGCGCTCATGCCCTAATCACATCAAAGCAACTCCTTTTATTTCTATCCCAGTGGCTGGATGTTGGAGAGAACACATTCAAATCATAACGGGTATCTCTTCCAAAAATACTCTAAAAGACACACCCCAAAATAATATTTTAGTGGGTGTCTAGATATCCCATAGCCCAGTCAAGTTGATAAAGAATGTTAATCATCACTGATCCAACCTTAATAGCCAAACTTTGCCTCCTATAGCTGTAGATCGTCTAGGATAGTAGGGAGTTTTTGCTCCTCCCTCAGTAGTAGCATACATACCCTTTATATCAGGACAAGATCCTGTTCCCATGTGTGCTTACTGTCCCATCTCCATAGACAAGTATCTTTGAGGTCTACTACTCCCTCTCTCTCAATACAGAGTCCCTTCACCTGGGACCAGTGGCAGGAAGGTTTTCCATTCTTTCACAGTTGTTTAAAAGAGTTGATGTTGCTTGGTGCAATGATTGTAGTGAAAACAGGCAAGACATTCCTCTATATCAGAGTGAAGCATTTCTTCCTCATGTGAGGAAGGGTCTGGGGATGTGAGCGGGGCTGTGTGCCTGTCTGCCCCTGAACTTTCTCAACTCTGGCTCTTTCCCTAGTCTGTGTTGTGATTACTGGATGAAAACCCAAGTAAAAGAGCTTCTGAATGAGAGCAGACTTCTTCTGTTTGAGGCTCTCAGGGATTCTAAACTTTTATACCAGTCCTCATCAGCCTTTAAATTCTAAACTTTTATACCAGTCCTCATCAGCCTTTAAAAATTTGTTAAGATTCTACCTATTTTTTATTAGCCATGTTTATTATGGTCACTATTTCCTGTCATATTCTGCTAAAGGTAAAAGATTCCATGTGTCCTGTCTCCTTAGAGGGGCTTGGAACGATTGTCTAACAATCTTGTGAACTCAAAATTCTGATGTTCTCAATAAAAAGTAAGACTTTATAGACTATCTGGCTTTTTGTATTTAGAGTAGGAGTAATGTATTCCTGAGACAGAAGCAGATGTCTATAACATATACAGAATATTACCACTCGTTATTTTTTAACTCCAAAACATATTACAAAAATCTTTTAGGTAATATAATTAGGTTTACTACATTATTTTTAATGACTGCATAGTAGTTCATAAATCACACAAGTAAGCTAAGATTTATATACTAGCATGTCATCTAATAAAAATCAATTAGAGAAATTAGTATTTAATGTCAAAGATGTTATATAAACATTAACTTCTAAGTACTATAAAAAGTAAAGAGTAGGGCTGTGTTTATTTTTTTATTTTTTATTTTTTAGCAAGTTCAGTTATCAAAGGAAAAAATTTTAGGATTATATTGAAATTGCAGAATCAAAAGTAACCCAAGGCAAAAAATTTTTATTGTAACTAAGTTATGTAGGAGGAACAGATAATGAGAATATGCATGCTTTTTTCACTCGCTTCAGCAGAATTGATAAAAACAGAACATTACAAATGAAACAATTTGGGAAACAATATCAAATTTAATGATTATACATTTTATCCTAGGCTTTTTCCTAAGACTTGGGAGCATATTTTTTTTAAAAAATCATTACTTTCATACCTTCAGTAATATAGAATGGTACACATTGGGAACTGGATTGAGCAGGGGCTTTATTGAAGGATAGCATTTGAATTTAGTTTAAGAATGAGTAGACATTTTTTCAGATAGAGAAGAAGAAATTATAGGTAAAAGGACAGTGTATATAAAAGCATGCGAGTATGACAAAAAAATCTGAATTGAAAAAAGCATTTGCAGCAGTAGTATCTATATATTTCTAATGTTTTTTTTTCAATTTTTATATTTTTAACCTTAATATAAAATATGGAAGCCCACAATTCCCAATGTTAGTGAATAGACAACCATGCCAAGAATCAGAAAACCACAAAACCACAGCTTTTAACATTATCTGTTAAAAGCTGTGGTTTTATATAAGACCTACATAAAACACTCAGAACACATAAAAAACAACTATATCTTATTTTGCATTACTCACCCTTACTCACCCACCACCTATCTCTGGCTTACTCCCCCCACCCCCACCCCGCTGCCCCAGTCCTAGGGATTGACTCCATACTCTACTGCTGAGATAAATCCCAGCCTTTTTTTTTTTTTTTTTTTTTTTTACTTTGAGACAGAAGACAGAATCTCCCTAAATTGCAAAGGATGGTCTTGAACTTGTGATCCTCCTGCCTCAGCCATTCAAGTGGCTGGGATTACTGACATGCACCACTGTGCCCAGCTTGACTTTTACTATTAAACAAACAAACAAACAAAAAACTAGCAAGTGATTTGTATCACAGCAAAACAGTTTATTGATGTAGAAAATAAGCCTGAAAAGTCTCAATAAGTATAAGGGCTTTGATATGACTGATATGGTCCACTTGTTTAGCTCTTATGCAAATGGTAGTCATGATTTAGGCTGATCTTAGATCCTTCACTTCCAGCATGGAAGACAAAAGAGGTTGTACTTTAGAAAAACTCACTGATACCTGACAGCCTTGGACTGGAAGGTGTTGGGAGCTGTAAAGCTGCTGCGCCCTAAAGATGGCGACTGGAGGAAGTACCTCAGTGCAGTAAACAACTCCTAATAAGGCCTTGTGGTAAGACAGCAATGTCAGTTTACGTGCAGGCTAGCTTTCCTGACCAATTGGAGCTCAGATAGAGTCAGGTCCTGATTGGCCAGAAGCAGACATATAAGCCTCTGTTGTTCTGGGTTTGGGTGCCATTACCTGCATGAAGATTCTGTAATTCTAAAGCATAATCAATCCTGAGTAAAGCTTCTCGCAGAAGGAACCTGTTGTTGTGTGCTTTCTCCGCTGGACGGACGTTGGCGCGTGACAGGAAGGAATACAACACTCTGTCCAGCTGCCATTGAAAGGAACCAGAAAACACATCCCATACCTGATGCCTGGGGATGAGGCAACATAGTATTATTTCTTGCTCCAGAATGAAAAAGCTCAACAAATATACTGTTTTTTTTTTTTTTTCTGTAGCAATCAACTTTTTACATATACATAAACCATACCATACAGAGGAATACAAATATAAGTAAATAAATTAAAATCATCTGCAAGAGAAAGATTTAACATTCAAATGTTTTTCAATATTTTTTCTAAGCATGTAGTTTTGTGTTAAAATCACATTGTGTGAAAAGTATGTACAACATTTTTAACTTTACATTATAACATGTATTTCCCATTATATGATGTATAATTGAATGTTAAGTATGTGAAACTTAATGGCTTCATATTATCACATCATAGATCTATGCCACAATTAACTTTTTTATCATTGAGTATTTGCTACCAATGTTTAGTTATTTAATAATGGATTTCTCTATAGAAGTATTTTTATGACATTAATATTTTTCCTTGGGATCAGTTAAGAAAACTGAAATTATTCCATCAAATTATATATGGGCATTTTAAAGGTAGTATAAAACTATTTCAGTATTGCCTTCCAAAATTTTTCCATTTTTAATCCCACCAGTAGTGCAGGAGAAAGTGTATCTTCCAAACCTCTAGTTAATTCTGATTCAGCAACTTGATATTTAAAACTAAAAACATCCCAGCCCATACCACAGAGCACATAAAAACCCAAGCCAGAGGAAAATGAAAATATGAACCCCTTTGCCTAGGTAATGAGCATGAATTTGATTTTCCTAATATAGATGTTCTCCTGTGATCTGATTGCTCTTCAACAGACTTCCTGAGTGATTGGATTTGTGAAACATCACTTCCAATAATACAATACAACTCTAAAAAAATCCGAGATTTACAGTAAAGACCAAAGTTATGTGTCATTATTACATTCTACCCTCCCACTCTCTTTATATATGCACATAATTTGTTGGGGTTGGAAAGAGAGAATAACAATTCTGAATCCTCCATCCAATACCCAGCTTCACAGATTCCTCTGGTTTGAATCACTTGGTTTATAGTAAACATTTAGCCTTGCAAAGCTTCCTTCATAAATATTGCTAGACATGTCAGTAGCTACTATTTCACTCAATATAGACATCTTAAAGATCTGCCTATGTTTTCAAGTAATCAAAATGTTTGTGTGTTTTCCTGATGGGGGTATAGTTTCTCTGCCCTTGATGATGATTGCAAGTTAGTCAACAATTAATAATGTATGTGCATCTGTTTTAGTGAGCACAGAGCAAGAGTAGATTTAGGCACATGCTAAATGAATTCAGCTGCAGTGCATAGACTCTTTCTCTGAGTTTCAAGGAAAACATCCAGGAAGATGACATTTGTCAGACAACTGTTCACGATTCTTGAGATACAAGTTTTGTTAAGAGAAATATACACCCACAAAATTATTTCAATGACTTTGATTCGATATTTTTTTCCTTTCATTCTTTCAAAAATCCAAATTTCATGCCCCGAAGTCATCATTATTTGGTTCTTCTGTATGGCATTGATGATTAACATATGAAACAGTACAAATTGGCTCCAGGACATACATAGAAATATCTATTTGCCTCGACATTTTTCTAGAGTCCAGGCATTAATAAGCGGCTGTTTTGGAAAGTGCTTTTATAGTCTAGCATCTGCAGCTTGTACTTGATTTCTTTGTAAAGCATGTACTTCCAAACTGGCAGCAACACACACAGCTACATTGTTATGTGTTTAGGGGCAAAGTGGAGGAAAATCCCAGTGTGATGCTACTGGGGCATGCTCACAAATGGTTCAAGTCGGCCAAAAGGAAAGGTTGTAAATCATGATCCGAAAGAGATTGATGATGTTTGTGGAATATTCTCTCAGGGTGCCAAAGAGGTGTTTGTTCCTGAGGCTTAAGAATTATTTTTGTGGAAGGCTTTTATCATTAAGGTTGATGATGTGCCTACAACCAAAAGAGAGAGAGAGAGAGAGAGAGAGAGAGAGAGAGAGAGAGAGAGAGAGAGAGAGAGAGAGAGAGGGAGGGAGGGAGGGGGAGGGAGGGAGATGCTTGCAAGAGCACTGTGATTTGTATTCTTTGCATGACAAAAACTTTCATCATCTATCTCATGGACAGATATGATTTGTTAAAAGTTTCCTTTGGGGTGTTTGTTACAAACCTGGAATTTATTGTTTTCTGATCTGCATCTTTATTATCAAAGTCAACACAATCTGTAGCATTAAGGCACTCTACAATAACCTATAAGCATTAGACCTATTTTACATATAGTAGGAGGCCTTTTTAAGCACAGATCCTTGGTGTACAATAAATTAACTCTTTTGTAAGAGGTTGGATTTTCTTATTATGAGGTATTAAGTATGGAAGGCCTCACCAATGTAAAAAATATTGACTATATTGGCACTCGACAAAATTAGTTCTATAATTGTTTCGTTTTGTAATGTATGTATGACACGTGCACATGGACTGTATGTGGGATTTTTTTTAATGTATCTGGGGAAAAAAACACACAACATTTCTAACTAAATTTGTGAGTATAAAAGCTTTTATAAAATCACATACTAAAAGAAAAAGAAGATGAAACTTTTAAGTTATAATGACTCCATCAGAATTTTGTTTATTTTTGTTTTCTTATTCATTGGAAGAATTCCCATTAAGAAGTAATTTGTAGTATATAATTGAACTTTAAAGGTAATGTATTCTACTTGAAATCTATTTTCAATTATTTCCTCAAGTCCTGACTAGTAAAACATTGAAATGTGCTATTGAATTGTATTTCATAGAATTTGGGAGTTCCATTTAGTTCTTTAACCATTAAGCACGTACTCATTCCACAAAGGGTAAGCCATATATGGAAATACTCATTTAGAATGTTTAAAACAGCCAGGATTTTTATCAAAGTTTGGTTTGAGGTTTCAAAATCCTTGGTTTAGGTGGCAATTTAAGCAAGATTTAGATAATTTACAAAAAATGACAAAGTATGGACTGCGTGTGGGTTATCAACAAAAGTTTTCATCATTTTTGAAGCTCTCATTCCACACTATACAATAGAAAGTCACCTATGTCTAACCTTTGTTGGAGTATTTTATGATCAAGGAAGCTTTTTTAAGCCAGCAAAATGTGGTGAAATAAAAGGAACTTGACAATTTTATTCACTGTTCTTCGTGGGTTTCCCAAATAATAAATGTTGAATTTATATAAATTGCTATATAAGAAAGATGAATCCACAGGGGATTTTCAACTTAACCCAAAAAGATAAGACAAGTGTCAGAGAGAAAAAGGCTTGGCTCTGAAGCAGAAAACTCTAGCTCCTCACTTCAGCTCTGTATGTCTTGGAGTGTAATTTAATGTCTGTCTGTGTCTCATTTTCCTTAGAAGAGATTCAAGGAGATGAATATGCAGAGCTAAAAGTCTCTAAGGGTTATTTATAATATTTTCATCTAAATATATCTATAATGTAAGAGCCACTTACCTAGATAACGACTTGATTTCAAAAAGATTTAAAAGAACAATACTGGAAAATTTTACTTCAGTGTAATAGTTACCTTCCTGGGCATCAACAACTAGCTAATATTCAAGTGAATTGCCTTAAGTTCTTTCTTTAATAGGTGAGATATTCATAATTAATACTTTTAAAAGTAAATCTCCCAACAGAGAACCAAAAAATGAGTGGTATGAATGTATGCAAATTACAATAATAGTTAAAGCCACATAAGGAAAATTTGATGCTTCTTCATGACTGGATTACAATAATATTTTTGCATAGCAATTTTTATTTTTATTTACTTCTACTATAAATGCTATTTTAATTTCAACAATGTATTCTTTAAAATGATACACACATTACAAATATGTTTGATAAAACTTGTTTGTTTCAAAATGACTAGTTAGGTTATATTTGGATATTTACAACTGTTCACCTAAGAAAGGTTGAGTGCCAATTCATACCAAAACTACACTACTACCCAATTAGAATTCATGCAGATATGAAATTATCCTGGCATTTTTTCCAACAGTTACATGTCATAAGAATGATTTATCTAAATTTGGGGTGACTTACTACTTATTAAAAAAAATGGTGCTGAAACCATCAGAAACAAGTTCAATAAATGGGCATATGTGTACAAAGTCTGAGAAAGAAACAAAGTAGTTGACATTTGGAAGCTAGGCTTATCCTAGAAGTTATTCCTTGGTGTTAATAAGAGTTTTTCTACCCAGTACTGAGAGCAACATCAATGTTATTTTCCTGTATCACAGGTTACCAACATCAGAAGAGGTAACTCTGTGACCATGAAGAACTGAGACTGAAACAAGGCTATTCAGTATTCAGTATTCATGACAAACCGTAACAAGATCATTATGCAGACCACAGGTACACAAATTACCAAATATCCCCACCCTCCACTAACATTAATGATTGACTCTACTCTTCCAATTATAACAGAACCCCAAGCCCCCTTTCTCTCTTTGCATCCTCTAGGAAAATGTTAAGATGGTCACCGGATTGCCCCTTGCTCCCTGAGGGTACCCTATCCAGAGGTACCCTCATTCACTACATTCTTGAACACTTCCCTAAATTTACCTAACACAGATCTAACCCTTTTAAAATCCCCTTACTGACACATCCATGGCTTCCCACGGAGTATAGTGTATCTACATCATTACAATACACAATAAGCCCAACTCCATTTGACTCCAGGAGTGTTCCTGGTAATCTTTGGGCAGAGACAACATAGAAAATATAGTCATGCATTTTCTAAGGTGTATATTTTTGTGAGTGAAAAACAGAAACCATCCAAATGTTATTGAATGAGCTTAGGAACAAATACATACTGAGATAAGATTCTTTGCCTTGCAAAATTTCCCAGAAAAAATAATCCACATAATTTCCTTTTCCTAACATAACATCAGGATCCAAATAAATGATGTCTCAATTCGCATATTATCTCTTCATTCAGATGCAAATTATATTAACATTAATTCATCACCTTTTATATGCCAAGCAATGTGTTAGATACTTTTATGTAAATGTTCTATTTAACCCCCAAAGCAGTCCTGTAAGTAGATATTTTATCCTGGCTAATCCCATAACAACTCAGTGAAGTTGGAATTTCTAGTTTCATTTTATCTGTAAAGTGACCTTAAGTGACTTGCCTGAGAGTGTCTGAGGCAGCCACCAGATTCTGAATTCCCAGTCATAATAATCATGTATAATAAAGTTAGAGTTTATTAATCCATTTAAATATATCTGTTGATCCTAGCTTGTGTCAGGCACGGTAAACAATAGAGATGAAAATCTCTGTGATTTTATACTCTAATGAAGCATGACAAATAATAAGCAATATAAATAACTTAAATACACAGATGACAAATAGTCCTATAGAAAAATAAATAAATTAAGGAAGAGGAATAGAGATGTGGAGTTGAGGGTAGAGGAAGATGTTTATGGAAACTCTCCTGGAGGCAGCCCTGAAGGAAGGGAGGGAGAGAGACATGAAAGTGTCTGAGAGAAGAGAGCTTGGGGCAGAACCCACATCAAGCACAAAAGATCTCAAGACTGAGCTGTGCCTGCCTGTGTGTTGAAGAAGGCAAAGAGGCAGCCTGTGTAAGAAGCAAGAGCAAAGGGAAAGTACAGAAAAGGAGGCCAGAGGTGGAGGGGTGGGGCAGAACACAGATGGAGGGCTTGAATAGAAGAGTGTCATGATCAAACTTATATTTAAGGGCATCTTTCTGACTGTCACTTTGAGAACTGTCTGAAGGGAACAAGGTTCTCAGCAGGGAAATGAAGTTATTTCAATAGTCTATGTAAGAGATGGTGGCATTGTGGACCACAGTTGTAATTATGGAGGCAGTAAGAAGTGGCTGGACCCTGGGTATAGGGCAATGAAGATAAAGGAGAACAAGGTAAAACCTAGAGTTAGACATTTGCGAGGATTATGTACAGCCCAGGATTTTAACCCAGATATTCCGAACTTGTAGTTCAGCCCTCTTCAGAACTACACTGTTATAAATCACCAAAAATCATTATCAATTATTTTCAAATACAACTTGCTTTTCAGTTTAATTCCTCTAAATATGGCCAGTTTATAAAGTTACCATGCTTTTCCAAATGATTACTCATGAGTTTAAAAAAAGATTGAAAAATGATCTGAAATTTTACCTTTAAGAAAAATAAGCTATGATCAATTATATGCTCTTTCTGCAATTAACTGCAAATTTAATTAATTATTTTCATTGGCAAACAGACATTTTAATAAAACAATTATGCTTTTACAGAAGTCAGAATATTTTCCAGTGTACAAACTGGAAATTATTCTAGAATAATTTTGTTAGATCTTTTTTTTCAGTTGTGTAAAAATTAAAGGTTTTCCCCATTAGTACAAGTTCTTAAATACATATATGCATGTATGTGAAGGGTAATTCTTAATTTAATTTTTTGCCTTCCTTAAAGATAATTATTATTACCAATCAGTTTCCTAGGAAGAAACATTCTCTCTGTCAATTCATCTTCTCCATCTGCTTTCACATACTGCAAAATTATAATCATCCGTAATTTGTGATAGTTTCTTGCCAAACGTTTCTAAAACAATTTGGAAAGTGCCAGACAAGGATGCATGCCAACTTACACACATTGCAGATGCTTTTGTTCTTTATACTTTTCCCCAGAAAAGTTGAATGTGAAAGTTATTTTTGATGGACTTTTTATTTTAATTCCAAATTAACTGTGGCAGTGAATTCATTTTTATCTAGAACCAGTGACATTTTTCTTCCTCCCCAAAGGAGGTAACATAATTGGTAAGGCACTACATTTTACAGCCTCAGAAAGAGACAAATTCAGAACTTACTTGGAAATAATTAGGCTGTGAGCACCTTGATGATCAGGCTCTAACTTTTTGTTTTAGAGTCTAAATCTACCAATAGTAGAGTTCTAGGTATGTAGTAGGCACTGCGTGCTTAACTAAAGGTTCTAGCAAGGAAAAGCAACTAATTGAATGCCTTGGACTAAAGAAATATAGACTGATTTGGGAAGGTCATCACCTTTCACCAAGCTTTTAGTTTCAGAGTCTAGAAAGAAATAATACATGCAGAAAATGTCATTTACCCATCCATAGTCATTACCAAAACCAATCCTGAAAATAAATACTAGGACAGTTGTTCAATCCATGACACCACATCTTGACTTTCTGTATTTTCTCAAACATGTCCACTAAGCCATTCCTCCCAAAAGCTTTAACTGAGGTCACACCAGATTTGTGTAATACCAAAGTCAATATAACTCCACCTCTCCTACTTTGCATGATTTGTCATCCACTCCTTCTCAGAATATTATCTTTTCCAGATTCAATCCCTCATCAGGCTGGTTTGTCTCTTATTTCCCTAGCTTCTTCTTTACATTTTTCTTTGGTAGTTCTCCCTTTTCTTCCAGATAACCAGATTTTGGATGCCTGAGGTTATCATTTTTAACGTTGTTCTTTTGTTTAGCTTCACTTTATCCCTAAGTGGTCTCACACACTGCCAGGACTTTATGTATATTCTATGTGCTGACCACTTCTAAATTTCTCTCTCTAGTCTTGTACTCTTCCTTCACTTCTCAACTCAATTAATTGTTTCTTAATATGTGTATTGTGGCATGTACAGGCAACTAAAACCAAATGTAGCCCCAAAACAAACATGTTTTCTATCTTGCCAGATAGCTGTTTTTCGTATTGCCAAGCCTTCTTCATCTTAGCAAACAGCAGCAAAATCATTTCAGTTTTTCAAAGGAAAACAAACAACAACAACAACAAAATGTAGTATATGTGCTTGATTCTTCTCTTTAACTCACTCCCATCTAAACCTCAGAATGGTCTCTCAAAATATGCTTCCTAAATCTGACTAGTTTTCTTCTTTCTTTCTTTCTTTCTTTCTTTCTTTCTTTCTTTCTTTCTTTCTTTCTTTCTTTCTTTCTTTCTTTTCCTCCCTCCCTTCCTCCCTTCCTCCCTTCCTTCCTTCCTCCCT
>PVLC010015228.1:0-25123 GCA_004027655.1 Graphiurus murinus
TGATGTACTTACACAATCATATCAAGGTCACTCACTGTAGTGAACCTGAGGGGGAGGGAGGGGGAGGGAATGGGGTGGGAATTGGGGAAGGGGTCAAATGAGAATTGTGTGCAAATATGTTGTTAACAACTAGTACTTAACAAAGATGTATGCTATATTGCACGAATTACTACAATAAAAAATTATAATTAAAAAAAAAGAAAAAAACACAAAAACACCTAGTCAACCTCACCCCCCCCACACACACACAGACATCAATCCAGAGGGGAAATGTCTGGAAAAATGTACATCAAACAGCAAATTCAAGTTTCATCCATTTCTCTGCAAATAACATGATTTTGTTCTTCTTTATGGCTGAGTAAAATTCCATTGTGTACATATCCTATAGTTTTGCAACTGGAAAACATTATGTTAAGTGAGATTAGTCAGTCACAAAGAGTAAAAAAGCATATGTTCTCCCTAATATGTGGATGCTAGGGAGAAGATGGGGCATAAGAGGGACTCCAGATGAAAAAGGAGAAACCCTAGATAAGCAAAGAAGTTGACTTAACTGAAGGACGAGGGGCGGGGGCGGCACCCTAATGCACATGATATACTTTCACAAATATATCAAAGTCAATCACTAAACTGAACTCGAGAAGGAGGGAGGGTGAGGGAGTGGGGTGGGAATTGGGGAAGGGGTTAAATGAGAAATGTGTGTATATATGCCTTTATCAGCTTGTACCTAACAAAGTTGTATGATTACAATGCACCAATCAATAAAAAAAAAATCCCTAAATTCCCCATTTGAAAATACAATGGAAAATCATCAGGTACAGCATTCTTCATCAAGTAAAAATGATTATTCATGCATTTTCTCAAATATCTAATATCTCATTTTCTTGTATAATATTTCAAATCTTAAGAATCTATCTTAAGTGGGTATAGTGGTACATGCCTGTAATCCCAGTACCTGGGAGGCTGAAACAGAAGAATTTCACAGAAGGCTCAAGGAGGGCCTCAGCAACATAGTGAGGCCCACAGTCGCTTAACAAGATCCTGTTTCAAATACACAAAAAATTTACTTTCTACCTCAAAGATTATGAAATAGCCAATAGCAATCTCTTTTCCTATTAGTTTTCTCTTTTGTTTCTCTGAAATGGAGACTATTATTTTACCACCAGCAGTTTCCTGTGAAAGTAGGGTGTCCTTTTGAAAATGAATTAAATGGCTGCACCTCTATATTTACACACTGTAGATAAGCTCACATCTGTGCATTTAGAAAGATTGCTATTCAGTGTTTCTGAGAGCCTTGTTATAGAGAAATATTATTTCAATTTGTATAATTTTTTTTCAGATTTGCTTACTCTTTATAAAGCTACTGCTCGCTCACTGTCATATTCATTCATATTTATTCAATCTCTCTCTCTCCCTTCTCTTCGCTCTCCCCTCTCTTCTCTCTCCCCCTTCCTCTCTTCCCCACTCCCTCCCTCCCTCCCTCCTCTCTCTTTGTGTGTCTGTGGTACTGGGGATTGAACCCAGGGGTACTCTACCTCTCAGCTATACTCCCAGACTTATTTGAATTTTTTTATTTTAACACTGTGTCTCAGAAAGTTACTGAGGGTCCTCATAATTTGCAGAGATTGGCCTCAAACTGGTGATCCTCCTGTCTGAGCCTCCCAAGTACTGGGATTACAGGTATGCACTACCACATTCACCTATAAAGCATTTCTCTGTGAGAAAAGTGTCCTTATGGTCTTCAAGTTTGAGTTTAGGTGATGCCTCAGATAGCCTAGAAAGGCAGGCCATTTTCCCAGTGTGGAATTCTTTTAACTGATCTACACACACAGCCTGCTGCATTCTGGAACCTCCCTATTTATACAGAGCACCTATGTAAGTTCACATCAGTGCTCCTTATCCAGGGTACCTAATCTCATACTATTCTCTAATCATTTCCTTTATGTAAAAATAAAATTAAAAAAAATAAAATATGTGGGAGCACAAACTCTGTCTTATAAGAAAGCTTTAAAAGAGAGCTTTTTATATATATAGCAGTGTCTAGCACAGTGCTGGAGATGGAATATGCCTTCATAAATACTATAGAATTGAAGTGACCTTTTTTCCAACTGGAATAACTGTCAACTATCAAGAAAAACATTATATAAGCAAATGGTCAATTCAATCTGTTTGGCAAATTTACACATTATGAAACTGCATAATTAAGATTATCTAGATATACTATTATATACACATATTCATGCACACCATCCACTGATTAAGGGACTGGTAATAATAAATTATGAAACAGTCATGCAATGAAATTCTATGCAGTAGTTTAAAAGAGTAATGAGATCAATATGTTGAAATGGATTTCTAAGGTGTATCATAAAGCAGAGGGACATAAAGTATAGAGCTTTATACCAAGTTTGCCCTCATTTGTGTACAATAAAAGGAAAAGAATGCATAGACAACACAGACACATCCACTAAGTTGTATATTAGGGGAAATTTATAGGAAACTCTTAAGAATGGTTGCCACTCAATACAGGACTAAGTATAGGGCAAGAGGTAGATGTACTTTAATTACCTGCCATGTCTACTGCTTGAGTATTTCACTGGCTATACATATGCATTCATTTTTTAGTTAATACAAATAATAAATTTAAAATTTTGATAAATTAGCCCATCAAATGACTAATAGCATAGTTGATTTGTCAATCTTGTCCACTATTTGACAATCTACAAATTGTCCAATACGAGAAAAGTACTGCAAATATCACTTTAAAAATTTCCTGTGGATTAATGTCATAGAACATGGAATTTAGACCCTGCAAAATACCTTTTTAATGAATGAGTTTCCCTCCCAGACACCTACTTCTGAGATTAGACTTGGAGAACAATGGTTTAAGTACTTATTTTTTAGTACTAGACTATGAACATTTTAGTGGCTCTTTTAGAGCAGTAACAATTTCTTTAAAAAAAAGAATCTAATGGTTTATCTTCTACCATGGAGAATAACAAATCTCAAATAATTTGAGAGATGCTGAGTAGTAGACTTAGAAGCACCAGAGTAAGGTGACTGCCATTTTTAGCCATTTGAAGCAGGAGCAGCAGAAAAAAAGGATTTTCTTCAGTAAAGATTAAAAAATAGGTTAATATAAAATCTTCATGACTGGAGACAAATTTCATATTTCTTATAGGAAGGACAAGAAAGAATACTTGCCAGGAGGAAGAGTAAATCCTTCAAAGTAAATATGTAAGCCATCACTCCAGGGAGCACTTGGCCTAATTTGTGAACACTATCAGTGGTCTACAAAGAGCACGGTAAGGATATATATATATCCTTAAACTTGCTAGGACCAACTAGCCTTAATAAGTGTACTATCTATATGAGCTGAGGTGCCCCACATCTGAGGAGTTGCATAGGAACCTTTAGTTTTTTTCCAACAACAAAGCCTGGATTCTCTAAATAATCCAAAATATCCAGTCCAGGATCCATGTGACTTAGGTCTTCCTAGAAAGCTGGGTGAGGTTAATGACAAAAACTGAATTGTTAGAATAGAGCCAAACTATACAGCCCACATGTTGATCTTGTCTTGTGAAGGAGTAGCTATTAAGTACTGATTGTATTAGATATTAGGAAGAAACAAAAACCATGAAATAAGTAGAAGGCATGAGCCTTGGTTTCAAAAAGCTTATGAAAGTTGGGTGTGGTAGCTCATGCTGTAATCCCAGTATTTGGAGGCTGAGATAAGAGGATTACAGGTTCACGGCCAACCTCAGCTACTTACAGAGGTCTTCTGCAATTTAGTGAGACCCTGTTTCTTTTTTTTTTTTTTTTTTGCGGTAGTGGGGATTGAACTCAGAGGCATTCTACCTCTGAGCTATATCCCCAACCCTATTTTTTATTTTATTTTTTTTTATTTTGAAACCGAGTCTCACTAAGTTGCAGAGGGCCTCAGTAGGTAGCTGAGGCTGGCCGCGAACCCGGATCCTCCGGTCTCAGCCTCCTGAATGCTGGGATTACAAGCGTGCGCCACCACGCCCGGCTTGTGAGACCCTGTTTCAAAAAAAAAAAAAAAAAAAAAAGAAGAAGAAGAAGAAGAAGAAAAAATAGGACTGAAGGTATAGCTCAGAGGTAGAATTCCCCTGGGTTCAATTCCCAGTTCTGGGAAAAAAAAGTTGATAAGCCAAGGATAAATAAATATCATATAACCATATGCTGACTTATAAAAAATCATGAACATTTTAATTCTAATCATCAGTGATGAATTTCAATGAAATGAGCTAATTGTAACATCTCATAAATAAGGGCAGATGTCAGTTATCCCAAAAGCAACTAATGTGGCAATAAATGGTTAATACATTTCCTTCAAACAAGCTGACTAATTCCCAGAATGTCAAGTCTGGTTTCAAGGAATGAATGATGACTTTTGTTTTTTTCTGAAATAGTCTGTAAAATATAGCAGGTGCAGGTCGTTGTTCTTCAGGTCATTTGGCATAAACCTGACCATCCTTTGGGATTCTGATTCTGTCACTATGCAGGAGTTTTTCAGGCAGTATGCCCTAAATGACTTGCCAGGTCTCCTCTCACTAAATATTATGATACTGAATGACATAATAAGAGCAGCTGTTAGGAATTTTGCCTCTATAGATTAAGGTGATTTAAAAAGAGGTAAACAGCAAATTTGACATCAAATTAATGAGATCTTTGAAATTTAATGAAAGATTTAAAGTTGAAGAGTGCCTCCTAAACTGTGTCTGCAACTGGTACAATGCAATAAAAAGTTGATGCAGTCTGCCTTGTGACTCAACACCACTGGCACCAACAAGAGCAGTCATTGCTGGTTCCAATTAAACCCTAAATAAATGGATTTTGAATTAAACTGGTATTTTGTTATTACATTACATGCTTTTCTTTCTTGATTGTGTTTATATCTAAGATATTAGCAGATTACAGCATCTTCATAGGGGTTTCTCAAGATAATTAAGGGCCTGAAAACCTTGCCATAAATATAAAGACTATGCTGAAGGAGCGGGTGCTTGAATGTAGTGAAGAAAGTCAAGATGCTTCTCTTCATATATCAAAAGGGTAATGCATATGAAAGGAAAAATCAGATTTATTCTCTGTGGCCCCAAAGAGTAGAACTAAATCTAATGGATAGAAGTTATAGGGGCACAGATTTATGCTTATTAAAAGGAATCCTCCTTAATATAAGCTGATCAAAATGACAGATTATGGCTCAAGGAATAATGAGTATACTGTTGTTAGAGGCATTCAAGTATGAACTTAAGAACTATTGACAATGATGCAGACAGAGAATTCCAGAACAGAAGACATGAAGGGGAATTAGTTTCAAGGGATATCTGAAATTTAGTATCATTCTACAATACCTTCCTTAGCTATATCCGTTTTCAGAACAAGTATCTCAGACCTAATTAAATAAGGATCATAAAGATTTTAAATCTTATGGTCTTATTAGTCCTCTTTAATACTCATCACAAGTTTATTAAATAAAAAACTAAGATGGCATACTAGGATGTCCTTTCCATGCCAAACATTAAAATAAATGGTGTTTAATAAAAAACTAACTTGAACCTTCATTCCCTGAACAGTCTATCTTTCACTACATTGGAGTATGGAAAACAATAAATAATATTGATGTATCATCATCACTATAAAATATTCTATATCATATATATATATATATATCTGTCTGGCTGCCTACCTACATATATTTGAGATAATTGACTGGAATAGTATGTACTAAATATTGAGTTATACGTTATACTCTGGGTGGTAGATGTATAGATGATTATACTTGTTGCTTACTTTTATGTTCTAATTTTCCTAAAATAAACACTTATTTCTTGAAAAATAAACAGGTTTTAAATGCTATAGGAGTTGGACTGGCAGTGTGAATGAATGAATGGGCTAAAGTGTAAGACAATAAGGAAGAGTAATGACTTGCATAACCTGGAGAATACATTCTGTTTAGCAAACAAGCAGATGCTACTCAGTTCTAGCTGTCACTGACATAAGGAACTGAAGAAAATCATATATATTTTTAGGTTGCTCTTAGATATAAAAATAAAAGCAACCAGTGCAAATTTTTTAAGCACCAGAGGTCAAAGAAAACTATGTGGGCCTCCATATGGTCAGCTTACCATTTTGAAAATAAATAGACACAATGCAAATCATATATATATATATATTCATTGGGTAATGATTCTGTAACTAGTGTCACAAAGAATGTCAAAAGATAAAGGAAGGAAACAGACCAAATGATGTTATATACATATATGAATGTATCACTATGAATCTCACTATCATGGACAATTACAATGCACCAATAAAAAATATACGTAAAGAAAAGAAACAAAGAATATTTAAAGACCCAATGAAGCTGAGCTAAGAATTCCAAATAAGGAAACTGAACTTCAACAAAGTTAACACCTCCAAAGGCATTCTTCTAGCATCACATGCTTGGATTCCATGTGAAATTAGCCTCCCTTCAAAGCTTATGATATTATTAGTCCCTCTTTAGAGATAAGAAAATTTAATTGAAGACACAATAGACTAGAAGCCTGGAAACTTAACTTTAGTCCCAATTCTACCTTATTATCTGCCCCTGTGACCTTGGACATGCTACTTTACTTCTCCGAGCTTCTTTTTCCCTAACAATAAAAGTGAAAATAATAATAGTGCCTGCAGTTCAGTATTACTATGATAGTAGTATAAAGGAATAAATGAATGATGACTTGGTAATTATAAATGTAATTGCTATGCTTGACACAGATGAACAACTTAAAAATGCCAACTAGTATTATTATTATCATTGTATTGATTATCTTCCCTTGTGATTGAAGAGGACATGGGGTCTCGTGATCATGAGCAGAGTACTTACATCTCATTGGGAAAGCCTGCTGATGGACATAGGAAAAACTCAGACTAATCTTTATATGTATTGAGTCTAAGCCATGCTAGATGTTGATTCTCTGGAAAGGGTTTCTGGAGTCAGTTTGATTAATTTTTCCTTGTGAAAATATCTGCTTAATTGAGATGTAAAATTTTGAATATTAATTGTCTTAGTCTATTCAGGGCCCCAGAATAAAATACTATACAGTGGGCAGTTTATAAACAATAAAAATTCATTTGTCACATTTCTAGAAGTTGGAAATGCCAAGAACAAGGTGCCTGCAGACAAAGTGTCTGGTGAGGGCCCTTGCCTCTTTTTGTAGCACAGATGTCATTCATGAGGGATCTGGCCTCAAGACCAAATCACCTCCCAAAGAATTCACCTCCAAATATCCTTGCACTGAAGATTGGGTTTCATCCCATGGATGTGTGAGGGCCACAAACATTAAGACCACAGTATGATGGTCTCAATAATGGTTTAATCAAGACTTCACTAATGAAGGGGATTAAAATATGCCATACAAACTATGCCATTTTGGCATAAAGACTGTTTTGAGCTGATGTACTTAAAAAATAACAGAGCAGGAAGATTTTGCCTTTTCCTTCCCTGCCTAAAAGCAGGGCATAAATTTTCCTTTATAATGGTGTCCTCCCTCTCCTTTCCCACACAGGAAAAAGAGAACAACCCTTATTACAGGAGACAGAAAATTGACACCAAGAAGTGTCTGCATAAACAAACCTTACTAAAATAACCCTTATCTTCCATTAGTTTCCCCCATATATTTACCTTCCCATAATTTATCACTCCTAGAAGCTAAAACTCCTTCTCCTTTGTCTCCACAGTTTATCACCCTTTGTTAACATGATATATAAGCTCTCCAATGTAACCACTACTTTGACTATTCACTTATTTTGACTTCTAATTTTCACTTCTTTTCTGTGAAACTCTCATAGGCATATGACATAAATTACTCCTGTTAATCTGTCTTCTGTCAGTTTAATTTGCAGGCCTTAGCTACTGAACCTAAGAAGATAGAGGAACAATCTTAATCTTCTCTTTTACTAATTTGGGGACATTCTAATGCAAACTCATTAGGTTGGTGAAAATAACACTCCACAAATCCCCATGTTGACTTGGTCCTGACTTTTAAGGCTGTAACTAATCTTGAACAAAATAACTAATCATTTCAGTGTCCCAAATAATGCTGACTAGTAGCTAAACAAAATATTTAGTTTCTATTACTATAACTTGCCCATTTCTAAAAGGTATTTGCTAGAGGATTGGGAACATGAGCAATATTTTAGTGAAATAATAGGCCTGTTTAGTCAAAATATTTTTCCTCACTGATGACATGGTATGGTCATTTACTGTTGAGGATAAAACCTGTAGTCTCTTAAAGTTCCTATGTCAGGTTGGGAAGGAGCAAAAACCCTAGCCTTCTGTGTGGTATATAACAGTGATGCTTGTAAAATATATCTTCAAATTTTATTATCTCCTTAAAGGGAATTATATAATCCCATCAGACTCTTGCATGATAAAAAGTATTAATTTAGAATAAAGGAAGTCCTTTACCTTTTAAATTAAATGGGACTCTTGAACAGTAGCTGTGGGCTTTATCACAAAGCATTGAAAAGCAAAATTCACCCATGCACCTTCAAATTTTCAAAGACACAAGAGCCTGGCAAATGATGAAAATGCTACAGCAGGGAAACCGTTCTGTTTCACATGTGCTAAAGTGATGGTGACAAGTGTATGTGTTAATTATAAGTTGAAAAGCTTTAAAGACATTCTGAAGATCAATGAGAATCTTGCATAATTATTTGTGAACAGATGATTATGTGTCTGCTGATAAAGGAACTCAGCAAATGACATTATTGTTTAGTAGTCAGTGGAGTAATTACATACTCAGTAAAAGCCTCAAGTGTTCAAAGTGCAAAACAGTGGATGGATACCATATAAAAGAAAGCTCCATGTGGAGGATGACAGACCTCCTTCCAGAAAATTCACTTTGTTACATTCAAAGCCATACCTCAAAAGCCAAGGCAGGGTTGACACAGAAGAAAAAGATCTTCCAGTCACCTTAAACAATCACAAAACCTATTTAGCCTATTTCTATATGGACCTGCAGTGAAGCCTTCTGCGAGAAGTAAAACTCTCCATGGAAGTTAGTTCCCCAGCTTTCTTTGGAGACCCATCAGTGAGCACTGAGGGATGGTTTGAGACAGAGCTCTGTGGTTTAAAACAAACATACTATCTCACAGTTTTGACGGTTAGGAGTCCAGGCTTAGCTTAGCTGGAGCTGCTGCTCCCAGGCTGCAATCTCCTCGGATTTGACCTGAGAAATATCTCCTTACAAGGTCATTCATGTTGTTGGAAGAACTCATCTCCATGTTGTTGTAGGACTGATGCCCATTTTCTTAGTGGCTATCATCCAGAGGCTGCTCTCTGATCTTGTAAGCTACAGTCTGTTCCTTCCCGTGTGGCCCCGTCCATGGGTGCTCTTACAACAAAGCAGCCTAGCAGCAACGGAAGTCTTCTTTGCACCAGTTTGCTAAGGCAATGTCTTATATAACAATAACATACTGGAGTGACAATCCATTGCCATCTCCATATTCTGTTAATCAGAAGCAAGTCCTGGGTATGCCCACATGGTCAGAGAGAGGCATGAACATATACAGGTGGACAACCTTTGGGGGTCACCTTAAGGGTTGCCTTTCTCAGTCACATACAGGACATTTTTCTCTGCTTCTTCTAAGCCTCTAATTCACTTTTATCCTATGAGAATTACATATCAAAGAACTGATCACTTCCCTGGGTTCCTTTAATTCTTTCTAGAAATCTCATAGCTAAATATGTGTAGCCCAAATCCAGCTAACTATGACATACAGTTTAAACATTAGCTTTATTTCCAAGCATGGTGGCACAATCCTGTAATCACAGTACTTGGGAAGCAGAGAAGAGGGGATCACAGATTCAAGGCCAGCCTCAACAACTTAGCAAGGCCCTCAGGAACTTAGTGAGATCCTGTTTCAAAATTAAAAAAGGGCTAGGGGTATAGTTCAGAGGTAGAATGCCCCTGGGTTCAATGTCTGGTATCACAAATAAAAAGAATTAGCTTTATCTTAACTTGACCTTATTTTATTTCTCCTATTCTTATTATATCTTCCTGATTCTATTTATTTTTATCATATATATATGATATCTATATTATATCTTCCTTGTTCTATTTATTTTTATCATATGTATATACATATGCATATATATATACATATACATATATATCTGTAGTGTACTTCAACTCCTTTGTGGGATGAAGCAGAACATAGATATATATGTCAATAAATAACTGAATGAATGCACCAATCAGTCCTCTCTAGGAAACCACCTTTAGGCTTACTCACCCTACCATCAAGTTCACATTTGTTTCTAGGATCTGGTTATTCATGTAGATGACTCAAAAGAGGTGAGCAGAGCTTGGTTTTTAGAGTCATTTCCTCCTTATATAAAAACTGTTTATCTTGAAAACAAAATGGAGATTAATTCCATTATGAAATTGCCCAATTTGACCACTATTTTTTAAAATTTCTCACCTGTTAACTGAATTCAACCACTCTCTTGTCTCCTGACACCTTTAACAATTCTTATGTCAAAAGAGGTTACATTTTCTCTTGACTGATTTTCTAATTTGTACCTACCTCCTAAGGGGATGGGAAGAACCCAGTCGTCAGAAGGCTAGTCCACTGCTCCTTATAAAAACTCTGCAGGGAATTGCTATGGATAGTTATTAAGTAGCCCATCTCATTTATTTCCTCTTGATGAGTTGGCCCTAAACAGTTTAATCTTCCCCCATTGGTTCTGTTCTCTAATTCTTTCATCTTACGCCAAATCTTCTCTTGATAAAAATATGTAGCCAACTTTGGCGAATGGCTTTTAAATCTTTTATATCACTGGTGAGTCATTTGGCAAAATATTATAATACCTCATTAACTGCATTTTGGTGACCCTCAAACATGCTGGACAAGCTCCTGCCCCCTCATGCTTGCTTATTCCTTTCCTCTGCCTACAATACTATTCCTCAGCATATCTGCAAGGCTCACTACTCTTCCCTCAGATCTCTGCTCTGACATTATCTTATTGCAAAGCCTCTCCTGACCACCACCTCCAAAACAGGAACACTCTCTCCCACTCCACTCCACTGCTATCCTCCTTATAAGGCTTTACTTTTTCTTCAGTGCACTTACCATCATCTTGAGATATCATATATCAAGCTATTTGGTTGTGATTCACCTCACTATCTAAAATATAAATTCCACGAGGACAGCGACTTTGCCTTTTTTCACTATCTTCAACTATGACTAGTACACAGTAAGACTCAATAAATATTTGTTTTGGTACTAATATCATTTAATAAAGGATGAGGGGAAGGTAGGCATGATGCAATGAATAAAATTAATCCAAATAACATAAACTATAGAGACTGAAGCCAAAAAGAAATCAGGTAGAGGCCTGTTCCTTTAGGCTTACTGGTTTACTCTCTGGTCTCATATAATTATTTCTATTAGCCATGGACAGATATTGTCCCACCTTAGCAAAGCCTAGCATCCATGTTCCCAGTGATATGCAAAGGACTACAAAAAATACAAAGAGGAAAACTTATAGTGTACTGCTTAATACACTTAAGGAGTTTAGGAGTTAAGGAGACCAGGATTCTCATGTCAGTTCTGTCACATTCTAGCTGTATGACCTCTGACAATTAAATTACGTGGTCCAAGTTTCAGTTACCTCACCCATAAAATAAGAACACTACTACTGTATTTTCCTCAAGTTTGTTGTGAGGAGTAAATGCAATAATCCAGAGAAAAATGGAGACAGGGAGAGAAAGAGAGAGAGAGAGAGAGAGAGACAGAGAGAGAGCGAGAGAGAGCGAAAGAGAGAGAGAGACAGAGAGAAAGAGAGCGAGAGAGAGCGAGAGCGAGAGCGAGAGAGAGAGAGAGAGAGACGGGGGGGGAGAGGGATTTTTTAATATATTACTATCAGATGACATTCCATACTACTATTTATACTACTACTACTAAATGTATTATTATTACAAAGTTAATCTCTAACACAACTAGATACCAATACAACAAAGTATGAGAATAAGAACCAGAACGTGTTTTACAGACTCTATAATCTACTGCTGCTATCGGGGGACATATTTCTCCATTTTCAATGACATGAACTTGGTGTAATAGAAAAAGCAGTACTTTGGAACTGGAAATCTTGATTTGAGTGCTACCTCAATAATTTTTCTCATGGGAGACTTTGAGCAATTTATAACTATGGTGAGATAAGTTTTCCTTATTTATAAAATGAAAATAATACCTACTTCAAAGTGTTATAGTGATAATTAAATGAGATACTACATTACAAAAAATTCCAAGCACAGTGTAGTACCTTTACCAAATGGGAACTCAATAACTGTAAGTTAAATTAAAATCTGATCTGACAACCCCAGAATATAACGTATCCTTTACCACACCATTCCCTACCCAGGAGGGCATATTTGTCAATTCTCGTTTGATCTATTTAAATCCTATTTAAACCTCAAGTTGCAATTCCTTGTGGTAGATGCTCTAGGACATGGCCCATGGCAGTGAATATCACCTCCTGAGAATGTCAGGCTGCTCACACTCAAAACTAAACACATAATGGAAATTTCCTATGGTTATAAGAAACTGCCATGCTCAAGGTTAACACCATTGCAGGAAATGGCTTACAACTAACAACAACCTGATGCAGGGATTCAAAATCCCAGCACCCTCAATTTTAGGTAATTCTCAAGGTCCACCCCTATTTCAGATCTCACTTACAGATTTGCCAAGGGCATGTAAGCAACCACAGGGTAGGTCAATCCTCCCTTTTACCTTTCTTACTTCCTTATAGGTATATCTCCCTAGAAGACTCCGTAATAAGACTTACACTTACAATTCCTCATATGAGAATACATTTTCAGAGAACTCAAATGAAGATACCCCCAAATATGTACACAATGGAATTTTACTCAGCCATAAAGAAGAACAAAGTCATGTTATTTGCAGGGAAATGGATGCAACTGGAAAACATTATGTTAAGTGAGATTAGCCAGTCACAAAGAGTAAAGAAGCATATGTTCTCCCTAATATATGGATGCTAGGGAGAAGATGGGGCATAAGAGGATCTCCAGATGAAAAAGGAGAGACCCTCGATAAGCAAAGAAGTTAATTTACCTGAAGGGGATGGATGGGGGTGGGGGGGACATCCTAAGGCACATGATGTACTTACACAATTATATCAAGGTCACTCACTGAACTGAACTTGAGAGGGAGGAAGGGTGAGGGAGCGGGGTGGGAATTGGGGAAGGGGTCAAATGAGAAATGTGTGCACATATGTCGTTATCAATTTGTACCTAACAAAGATGTATGCTTACAATGCACAAATTATTACAATAAAAAAGATACCCCCAGAAACATTTTTAGACCATGAGAGCCCATAAAAGGTCATGTCTCTCTGAAGTCCAATATTCATTTGTCAATATGCTACATTCTGCCTTGTATGATAAACTGTATTTTCAAGTATTTATATTGCATCTCTGCTATATTTTAGGTTCATAAAGGCAGAGAAAAAGTATCATACTTCTTCCACTGACACAAATAGACTGTAGTATATAGTAAGTGTTCAATAAAGATTTTAGATTTTTACAAAGTTATAATTTTAAAAATTTTAATTGACAAGTAATAATTGGAGGGAGTATGGATGGAGTTAGCTGATAAATCATTTGCCTAGCATGTGCAAGGCCCTAGATTCAATTCCTAGTACTGCAAAAATGTATATATTTATAGGGACAAGGTGATGTTTCAACATATGTATACATTGTGAAATGATCAAATCATGGTAATTATCTGTGATCTCAAATATTTACCATTTCTTTTTCATGAGATCATTTAAAATCCTCTTTACAGCAATGTGTATATATATATGTATATATATACATATGTACATTATTAATATTATATTCATCATGTAACACAAATGAACACCAGAACTTATTTCTCCTAACTACATAAATTTGTACTACTCACAATGTCTCTCCTTTCCCTGTCCCTCACCCTCTACTTCTAGTTATCAGTATTCTAACCTTTACTTCTATGAGTTTGACTTTTTTAGCATCCACATATAAGTGAGATCATATGGTATTTGTCTCTCTGCGCTTGGCTTATTTCACTTAATATAATGTTTTCTAGGTTCATCTATTTCTAGGTTCATCTATGTTGTCACAAATTTCCTAGGTTTTTTTTTGAGGCTGGATAGTATTTCATTGTGTGTGTGTGTGTGTGTATGTGCGTGTGCATTTAAGTGTGCATATATGTGTATATACATATATATGTATGTGTATACATATTACATTTAAAAAATACCTTCAGCCAACATATATGAAAAATCCTCAATATCGCGAATCATCAGAGAAATGCAAATTAAAACCACAATATCATATCACTTCATACTTGTTAGATTGGCTATTATGAGAAAGATGAAAGATAAATGCTGGAGAAAAGGCAACCCTTATACACTGTGAGTGGGAATGTAAATTAGTACAGCTATTTTGCAAATAGTGTGGAAGGTCCTCAAAAACCTAAAAATGGAATTACCACATGATTCTGGATTTTTTATTGATTTGCTAACCAGAATATTAAAAGCAACCCATTTTCAAGACTTACAAAAATAGTTCAGTTTTTTTTAAAACAACGTAAATTTATTTTCTCATAGATATCCAGTTACAGCATACCAACAATAATGTATGAGATAGTAAAAGAAAAATGACAGTGTAGAGATAAAATGCATAAGGTGAAATTAGAAAATAAGCCTAGATAACATCAACGATAACTTTCTGAAGCCAGTAAATTTGCACTGGTTCAATCTGTGGTCACTAATATCAAGTACCACTTGCCTAAACATCTCAGCTGCAATTCTTTCAACTATTATTTACATGGTGGTCCTACATAGCAAACATTTAAATATGTATAAACACTCATGTATATACAAACACACGATGTATATATGTGTATACATATATACATCTATATATATATATAGATATAGATATATGCATATATATACATGCATATATACATCTATATATATAGATATATATATGCATATATACATGCATGTATATACATATATATATATGTATATATGTATATATGTATATACATGCATGTATATATGCATATATGTATCTATATATATATGCATGTATATACACTCTTAAAAACTGGAGAAGATAATTTGGATCTAGGAAAATAAGGAAATTGTTGAATAAATACGGTTTATCAAAGAAAGTAACAAATATGTAGGCATTATGTTCATATCATGTTTGAGCTTGTCCTAATTTTGAAGGGCAAAGAACCAGAAGTCATACAAACAATCTTTTATTTCTGAACAATTTACATGAATGAAACAATCAATGTTTTTATTGATTTAAATGCAAAAATATTCTGTCTACTTCAAATACTTTAAGAATTACTATAATCTGTACCTAATATTAAAATTACATTCTATCGAAAATAATTTAATTCAAATAATAAAATCTAATACAATAATTATAATTCTTATAGCTAAAATTATCGAATATTTACTACTTTCCAAGTACTCATTTGCATTACATTCTAACAACAACAATAATAAGAGTAACTAACTACTCTCTCTGGAGTACTCTGCCAGGCACTAAGTGTGCTATCTCATATAGTCCTTACAACAATCTTGTTAGGTTATTACGAGATAATTTCCTTTTTAGAGGCATAGAAAGTTATGCTCAGAGAGGTTAACTACTTTTCCCTTAGTCATATAGTTCAAATGGTGAAATGAGCACATGAATCCAGGTTTTTTTGAGTTCTAAAAATACAGCCTTAACATATATATACAACCATCCAATGATACAAACAAGCATCAATTTTATTGTCTGTGTGTTGTTTCTGAGGGCACCAAAATGTATATTATTTCCAACTATTCACTCTGCTAACAAATATTTACTAGCAGTTTACCATGACCCAAATAATAATGCCGGGGTTATAGCATCGACAATATTCTTGATTTCTCTTTCCTTTCCTTCACTCATATCACCAAATCTAGTAGCAACACCTATGGAGTTTGATATGGCATCATAAATGGGGGAGAGAGGAACGCTGACTTCACTGGAAGGACTGAGAAGACTTCTCTAATGGTCAATGAAGTTTCTAATGCTTTCCACTCCTAAGCTGAATGTGTCTCCTGTCAATGACTTAAAGTGAAATAATATTTTCATCATCCTATTTTACTTTGCTCTGGACTCACACCCAAATCATTCCAACAGAGAAGAACCCTGGTAAAAAACAGTTGAGACATGGCCTATAATATACCAGCACTGATATTTTGCTCACCTTTTCCAAAAACATTATCTGTTTAGGTTGAATTTATTAAAGACAAAAAAGGAGGAGGAGGAGGAGGAAGAGAGAAGCTTCCTGCCTTATGTTTTTGTTTTTTTTTTAACAATTCAGGTATTATGATATATACAAGGAGGCATACAAAGAGACTGAGATTAGAGCTCAATATGAAATGTCTCCAATTGATGACATCCTGGTTAAAATAAAAAGTCATTTTTTTTATTTCAATGTGAAACAGTTACCCTATCTCCCTAACAATAGCTTCCTGGGAACTCCAGCCTGGATTTAATTTAATCCTTAAGACACAAAAGGTTACACACACACACACACACACACACACACACACACACACATGCGTGCGCGCACACACATGTATGTGTGCAGGCCTAAATATCCTAGGTTAATTTAAATTTTTTACATTTTGAAAACCTTAAAATGCAGCAGAATCCCTGTTTGAAAAGTTGTATCTTTCTTTCATGAAATAATAGGGTATTTTCCAATTTAAACCAGGTAAAGTAAGAATATTTCTGTGATTTGTAGATACCCAAAAGGCAAGGTTAAAAAATCAGTACTTGTATTGGCTTAAAATCCTTAGGTCATATAGCCCATTTGGTTATGTTGCATCCTAGGCTTATTTTAAATATGCTCTTGCCTTGCCTATACCAAATTGAAATTGAAGTTGGCAAACCAGAGCATGCAACGTGAGAAAGATACACTTAAGGAATTAAAAATTCAATAGGGCAGAAACAAAGACTGTAAAGATAAGACCAGGAGAAGAAGGCTAGAGCAGTGAGCATGGACACTAAACATCTTGTATAAAGATTCTAGGTTTTATTTGGAAGGCTATAGAAAAAAACTGAGGAGAGATACCAGATCTAAAAGTAAATGCTATGTAAACAGTGGACTGCAAGGAAGAACAGAGAAACACAGAGTGATCTGTGCAGTAGACGAGTGAAAGGATTAAAGTGGACATGATCAGGATAAATTTTGGAGGTAAAGACAGTAGAGCTTCATGATTAATTAGATATTGCTGTAAGGTAAGTGATGATGCCAAGTTCTCTAGTTTGAGCAGTTGGGTAGATGGTGACATCATTTACTGAGCTAGAGAATACAGAAGGGTATAAAAGCCATAGACGATGACAGCCTGAGCCAATGTAGGATACACTGATAAGCAATATAAATCTATGGGGGCACAGTAAAGAGGAAGATTCCTTTTGATAATGAAATAATTACTCTAAAAGAGGCAGAGCTCAAACTGGATGGGATTTTAAGTAACTAGGTAAGGTAGAGAAAGAATAAAAGATACATTCAAGGAATGGTGAATGATCATGCCTATATAGAACATAGGATTTCTTTTAGGGTATCCTGAGGATAAGAATGCAGAGGCATAGTGGGATTTAAACACAGAGGGCATTCAGTATCATAGTAAAAAAGTATAGACTAGTTAACACCAGGGTTTGCAATCCAGCATAACCATGTTCAGTACAGCCTTAGATAAGTCATTTAGTCCTTCCTTCATCAATTGCCCATTTATGAAATGAGTAGCTCCAAGATTTTCAGACTTGTTGGTTGAGTAAAATTTTAAAAGTAGAGAGGATGCTTGGGATAAACAAAGGTTCCCTAAAAAATGTCTGAGTTTTGATCAAGCCCAGATACCACCCAGTACCTACCAATGAAATATCAGGAATCTAAAGATTCTAAAAAGAAAGACCAGACTCCCATCCCTGCCATGCGCCCCTACTCACCCTTTCATGGGGGTCTCCTATAAAAAATAACTATAAGGACCCCAAAGTCACTCTCTTCCTCTTGAGATGGCCCGCATTCCCACTTCCCTAAATAGACCTCTGTCTCTGAAAAAAATTTTTAAAAATAATAAAATTGGGGAGTGGAAGGCATGAAGCAACAAAGGACTGCCAACATAATTTTGCCGAGTATGGATGTTAAAAATAACAAATATACAAGTCAGGCTCAGTGATGCATCCTTGCAATCCCAGTACTTGGAGGCTGAAACTGGAGGATTGCAGGTTCAAGGCCAGCCTTTGCAATTTATCAAGACCTTCATCAGTTTATTCAGACACTGTTTCAAAATAAAAAATAAAAATGGCTGGGGGTGTAGCTCAGAGGTAGAATGCCTCTAGGTTCAAACCCCAGCAACAAATAACAACAACAAACATACAAATAAAAAAAATCATCTAGTCATACTGTCACTTCATAAAATAAAGGGCATTTTAAAACAAAAATATGACATACCTTCAACGATTTTTAAATGGATAAATTTAGTTGTATGGTATGCTTATTTCATTGTCCCTGTTTTTCTTTTTCCACTAAGAACAGGTACAAACTTCTAGCACTGATCCAGAGACCAGAGTTTGGCAACCATTAAAGTGTATTCCATAATTCCTTCCAATACTGCCATTCGATGATTTCTACAATTTCTAGGACTTTATTTATCAAACAGTAGGGAATCATTGATGGTTTGGGAGCATTGGAATGATACTATCAAAGATATATTTTAGGAAGTAATATGGGAGGCCTTGGAAGTAGAAAAGCAAGTAAATCATGTGTCTATTATCAAAGTTGAGACATATAACAGAGGCATAAACTAGGGCACTACCAATAAGAATCGAAAATTGGAGCTAATGTATCTAGTGCCATAGATTTGGGTAGGGTTGATGTAATACCAAGTCAGACCTCTATTGGAAGAGATAGCATATTTAGACAAATCCCTGCTTTACCTCAGAAGGTCTATTTGCTTTCATCTAGGAAACTTTTCAGGAAGTGTACTCAAAAATAACATTTTTTTTGTCTGAGTCAACATATATAAACCACAATTTCTAATGCCATTGAGAGGAAGATGGTATATTATTCATATTGTGCTGAAGAGACCAAGGAATCAATTGCTTGAATAGGGTGAATCGCAAAGAGGAAGCATATGCTAATGAGTTGCTTAAAAATCAGTGCTTGAAGAGGTCACAAATGAAAACAGTTCTATCATGCCATAAAATCAAAGCTGCAGGACTCAAAGAGAAAATCAGAGAAAATAGCCCTTTTTATATCCTAAGCTATTTTTGCCCTAAACCTTTCAAAAGAAAATCACGAAATAGAAAGAGTGGGTCATCATGTCAAATTTGACTGAAGAACTATGGTTCACTAACATATTTGGATTAAATTCTCATACCTTTACACTTATGGGAATTGCTATTTGGGATATATATATATATATATATATATATATATATATGCATAAAACCTCTTGATATTCAATGGAAGTTGCCTTTGTTTTCTTTTAACTTGTTCAAAGAAGAAAACTACAGGACAACTGCAAACATTGAAAGGTTCATAGACCTAAAAGGGTGCTAGAATATGTCACAAAGGACTACACATTGGTGACATACTAATTCCCTTGTTCCTTGACTGGTCAGAGCCACCTACCTTATACCAGTTTGCTTGAAAAATAATTATAATTTTCAATATGCACCATACCATGAAAAAGCTGGCAGTTTTCTTGGAGCACTGAGATGGAGCTTAAAAGTTAACTTTATGCCAGTATTTTTTACATGGGAAAATTTACAAAAATATTAGTAATAATAATTTACACTTACATCACATGGTGTTTACCATGTGCCAAAAGTGTTCCAAGTATATTTTATTTAGCCTACCTAATCCCACAAAAATTCTATGGCTATCAATACCTCTATTTTATAAATAGAGGAAAATGGTAAGATTAAGGTCACTAATAGCTGAGAGAGCTGAAATTCTAACCCAGGAAGTCTGGCTCCAGAGTCTTCATTTCAACTAAATTTTATATAAAAATTTAAAGAAAAGGCTATGGTAGAAGGCTACTGGTTTAGCATGAAGAACTCCAGATAATAGCTCGAAGCCCAAAGCAAAGAATGATATATCGTTAGTCTAGAGACATATTATGTGATACTGGATGTGAAAGTTATAGGTTTGCAATAAGGTAAACATAGACTAGGATTTAGGGTCAAAAATTAAGGCAAAACAAAACCCAGGGAAGCATAGATATACATGCATTACTATGGCAGCTTGGTTCAATTCTCTTGGGTAGATACCCAGGAGTGGTATAGCTGGGTCATATGGCAGGTTCCTTCCCCACACTTCTGAGGACCCTCCACACTGTTTCACTGTTTTCCGAAGTGGATGCACTAATTTGCAATCCCACCAACAATATGTCAGAGTTTCTACTTCTCCATATCCTTGCCAGCATTTATTATCGCTTGTGTTTTTAATGATTGCCATTCTAATTGGGGTTTTAGGTGAAATCTCAGGGAAGTTTTGATTTGTATCTCTTTAATTGGTAATGATGTTGAACATTTTTCATATATTTATTGGCCATTTGTATCTCTTCTTTTGTGAAGTGTCCATTTCCCTTTTTTAAACTTTTTATTTATTTATTTTTTGGCAGTGAATGAGTTTGAGTTCGTTATATATTACAGATAGTAGTCCTCGGAACCAGCCAACATGTCTATCAACAGATCAATGTATTGCAAAATTAGGAGCTGTATACCCAATGGAATTTTACTCAGCCATAAAGAAAAACAAAATCATGTCATTTGAAAGGGAATAGATGGAACTGGAAAACATTATGCTAAGTGAGATTAGTCAGTCACAAAAAGTGAAAAGTTGGATGTTCTCCCTCATATGTGGAAGCAAAGGAGAAAGTGGGTCATAAGAGGGACCCTAGATGAAGAAGGAGAAACCTTAGATGAGCAAAGAAGGTGACTTAACTGAAGGTGATAGGGGTGGGGGGAGGGAAACACTCTAATGCAAATGATGTACTTTCACAAGCATATCAAATTCAATTACTAAAATGAACTTGAGAAGGAGAGAGGGGGATGGAATGGGGTGGGAATTGGGGAAAGGTTAAATGAGAGATGTGTGCATGTATGCCTTTACCAGATTGTACCTACAAAGATACATGATTACAATGCACCAATAATAATAATAATAAATTACAATAAAGAAATGTTTGCAAACGAAAAAAATCAATGAATTTTCAAAAAGATTTTGCATCCCTCAACAATCAGGTCTATATGTCATTTTATGAAAGGGACCATTGGGAATCAGCTTATTTCAATTCTATTCCACATTCAAATTCCTTTGGGACTTGGCAATTAGCCTTCCTTCTCACAAAGGACAACCTGTGTATTATCTCTGCTAAAAGTGGAGAAGGCTGTTTAAAATCATCCCTTTCAACAATTCTACCTGGAGAAAAATAGCTACATTTACTATTCTTTTCAATGCTAAATTATTATACAATGAAGTCCTTTAAGAAACTGCTTTTAAAGTAGGGTAGCACCTCCCCTTATTGCTAGAACTGCTTATGATATACAGGGGCCAGACTGTGTCTTGGAAATATAACAGCCCCATTCAGTCAAAGCCAGCTCTACTCCAGCTAGCTTGTGACACTGATGTCAGTCCTGTCCCCCAAAACCAGCATTACAAAGGCCTGACAATCTTCTTCAGGGCCTTTCAAGTCAGATTCCATTTTTCTGCTGCCACGAAATGTAGCCTCAGTCAGGATGACATCTACTTCCCCATTTGGCAGAAGGCTCTTTGGTGACAATGAAAATGAATGTACTTTCTTTTTTGATAGATTTTAGAGCTTATTCATAGGCAGGGCTTTTGTTTCCTCATAGCTTATACTACTACTGGGAAGTGAGTATCTCACCACTCCAGTGATTTTCTTTTTCTTATTTTTATGACAAAAAAATCACAGCTTATGGAAATCAAAAGTGAAATGCCTAGCGTTCATTCACTGCATTGTGTGTTCAAAGCTCTCAATATTACCTAAGTCTTTTCATTTCATTTTATTTTCCTGGGACATGGAATCACTGACTCCTGGTTTATTGGAGTTAATAAACTACATTTCCTAATACAATCAGAGTTTATTAGGCCTAAGTGAGAAGCAGCTGGTTCAAAAGACTTATAGGCTTTATACTCAGTTATTTCTGCTTAAAGTGTGTGTGTGTGTGTGTGTGTGTGTGTGTGTGTGTGTGTGTGTGTGTGTTCAACTTCACAGCACTACATGAGTAAGAGATAGTTTAAGAAAAGTGTAGAGTGGGTCTAAGTGATGTCATAGATATTGAGTACACTCCTGACCTTAATGGATCAGATAATAGCTTCCTGCCTGGAGCCTGCCACAAAGGGGACAGCAGACATGCCCTGAGCTTCGAATGTCTTCTTATGACATTGGTGGTGTGATTTTCATATTGCTCCTTAAAGTAGAAATGCTGACAAATGCCTTGTCTCTTCCTATGCTTATGCAATGACTAACATACACCAGTAGTTGATGTCTTCAAGGAATTAGAGGAGTAGACAAATTAAATTCCCAAGAGGATAAATTATGTGGAATATTCCTAGGCAGGAAATGAAGATGGTAACATCTGGAGGAACAAGGAACAATGAATTATTTGATGAAATTTCTTAAAGTGCCACTACCACACTCAGAGAAAGATTTTAAACTGAAAATATAGATTGGTATCTATTTTACATATTCTATAAAGTATTTGAAATGAAAATCCTATTTAGATAATTAAATGCATATTAACTTTTCTTTCTTCAAAGAATTAAAAGATCAGAAGCCTTAAAAGATCACAATGGGTCTCATAAGGGCAAGAGAACCTCATGTCTGTCTAGAAGACCTTATTCATGTGGCATAATAGCAATACATTATGAATTACATATATGAAAATACTGAGCTTAACTAACAGATAAAATAATGATCACTCACTGCATGAACTAATCTCCCTGGTGATTCTTCACATAGCAAGCTGCTCTAGTATACTTGTTTGTTTATATTATTGTTATTGGGAAAGAAAAAGGTACTAAGTAAATAATTGAGTAGGTATTCAGGAAGTAATTTTAAACAGAGGTTATTATGATAAAAAACATTGATATCATATCCATTTGAGAATTTATAGTTCATTTTCCAAAATTAAATTAAATCTAGATAGATTATCCATCCTGAGGTTTTATTAAACAAATTCATTTCTCATTTTCATAGCTTATAAATCTGTTGTATATAAAAAGGTATACAAACACTGCAAAACATTCAGTCTTGCAATGTTTGATGAGACAAAATTATGAATTCTACTTTGGAAAGAAAGCCACCATTAAGATTATAGAGATTTGAAACAACCACACACAGTTCTACACATTTCATATGCATATTTCATGACATTATATTTAACTTCAGTGTCAATAATAGATAAAATTATAAGGTATGTGAAGGTTGCCTTTGAAAGTCTGCTTCACAGCTCCTTCTTGTCTAAGCCAGGACTAGTTATGGCATATAACCAAGATTCTCGGAATATGCTGCTTTCTCCTTTAATGAAACTGTCCTGGAGAGTAGAGAGGAAAGTGTATACATAAGGAATGGTAAAAGTAGCTGAACTTCAGAAGATGCCTCTCCTAATCACTTCAAGTCTTTAGTAAAGTCAAGTATATTTTTCCTAGGGAGGCACTGTACTGGACTGAATTGTCAACATCAGAATTTCAGAGGGATTGAGCAGTAGTACGGATGCAAGGAGTGAATTGCTATTCTACTCCCAAATAATGGTAGCTGATATTTACAGGGTGTTTATTATATGCCAGACATTGTTCTCAGCACTTAACATGATTATCTCACCAATTCTCACAACACAGACAAGAAGTATACAGCTTTATGAAGCATGCACCATTATTTTTCCAATTTGCACACAAGAAAGCTGAGGCAGAGAGAGGTTGTGTTACTTGCCTAAGACCATAACTAGTAAATACCTAAGGTGAAATTCAAAACAAGGTAGTCTGCCACCAGTATCTGTGGTCTGTCACCATACTTTATTCTTTTCTTTGTCCTATTATCTTTTTTTTCTGTATTGGATATTGAGCCCAGGAGCATTCTACCTCTGAGCTACCCTTCAGTCTTATTTTTTATTCTTTATTTTGAAACAGGGTCTCACTAAGTTGCTGAGGGCCTCATTCAGTAGGTGAGGCTGGTTGCGAACCTGCAATCCTCCTGTCTCAGCCTCCCAAGTACTGGGATTACAAGCGTGAGCCACCACGTCCGGCTCTATTATCATTTCTTAATTTAAAAAGGAACACAAAATCCGACTGCAGTAGCATATGCATGTAATCCCAGTACTTGGGAGGCTGAGACAGGAGGATTGCAGGTTTGAGGACAGCCTCAGCAAGTAGTGAGACTCTCATCAACCTAGGAAGACCCTGTTTCAAAATAAAAATTAAAAAATAGGGCTGAGGATGTTGCTCAGAGATAGAATGCCCCTGGGTTCAGTCCCCAGTACTATACACACAAAAAAGCAACATAGTCATTATAGAAAACTTTGACAATAATGAAAAGAAAATAACAGTCATAAAAATAAAATAATTATGTTTGTAAGCCCACCATCATAAATAATCACAGATAAATTTTAAATATATATACATCATTTTTATACATACACATACATACTTTTGGAAAAAACAAAATCAAACTGCAATGTTATTTTATAGAGAAGCCATAGCATTTGACTCGGTTTGATGTTTGGGTGCCTATACCAGAGAACAATATCCAGTTATGCATAAATAATTATGTGGGTGAATATCTACCAAGTAGTTACTTACAGTGGCCTAAACTGGGAGAAGTCCAAATGTCCACCATGGTACATTTATTCAATGGACCATTAGATAGTCATTAAAATCATTATGACAGTATGGGAAATGCTTATGATGTAATATTAAGTATTAAAAAGTGGCATACAAGCCGGGCATGGTGGCGCACGCT